>JXTC01000006.1:838685-871757 GCA_002914845.1 Trema orientale
TTTCTTTTTTAATAAGATAAAGGATATAATCATATAGTATTTGTTATTTTACTAAAATATGTGTTTTATCTTTTAATATTGAGCTTGTTCATATGCTAATTTGTATCCTGTTCGACTGGTTATAAATTTTTGGTTCACACTGCTCACTACTTTTATGTTGTAACAGCTAGAAATGGGCGCAAATTTGCAGTATAATAGCTACCTACCTGGATATTATTCTGCAGCGAATCTTAGCTTGGATGCTAATCGAAGTACATGGCCCCTAAACTTTGATGACAAAATTTCAGAGAGTGGAAACTACTGTAACGGCTTCTTGTCGTCCGACTATCTTTTAGCTTACAACAAAGAAGTGTTGAAGCGGACGATGCTCAAGCATGAAACCATATTTAAAGATCAGGTAAATCTCTAATTCTAAGCTTTTTGTTTTTGGTTTCAAGTTATGAGGAACAAGCTGGACTGCTTGCTGTGTTGTGTTTCAACCGATTTTTATATGTTCTGTTGTTTTAGAACTTTCATCTGTTTATCATGATAATTTGTATCTCAGGTTTCTTTGTCCTTTTACTAATATGCGAGTAGAGTCCCTAGTAATTTGAATTATTAACAGCACTGAGCTGTTACCTCTATAGCATGCTTTTCTTAAGTTTTCAGGTGATTATAATAGTTGGTTGATAGGGAGCACTTTTTAATACTGCAGGGAAATAAAAAATCAATATTCTCATGTTGGATGCTGAGGTTTTACGTGCATTTAGCCAGTTAACAACTATAATTTTTTGCCAATGGAGTTATGATGCATTGGTAGACCATCAGGAAGCTTATTATGCTTCTGGTTTAGGTCCAATAGCTGCAAGTCTCGCATAGAAAGATGTCTTTTCCTCTTGCTGGTATTGAATCAGTTCTGGGGTAATATGTCCACGACATGATCTCTGTAGTACACGATACATCCAAGCATTGATTTATATAAAAATAATTAAATAAATTTTCAAGTAGTTAACTGAAACGACGCCATTTTCATCTTATCCTATACTCTTTATCTGCATTATAGTGGCATGATTGCATCAGTTTGTCATTGCACGCAAGCCTCGAATGGATATTCATAGTACTAATTACAGATCTCGTGCACTTAATTATGTTTGGAATTTGTTTTGGTAATCCAGATTCAGGAGCTTCATCGCCTTTACAGAAGACAAAGGGAATTGATGGGCGAAATAAGAAGCAATGAATTAGATAAGCATTATCTGAGGCTTGAGGCATCACATTCAAATACTGGATTCTTTCAAACATCATCTGAACATTTCCCAAAGACTTTTCAAGCCCCCAGATGCCCATTGATAGACCCTGCAGACAGCCGAATTTCTGTTTCAGGTTCTCAAAAGATTCAACCACCTTTGAGTTCAGTTCAAGGGAAGAACGTTCAAACATGTACTCCGAACCCTGCTAAGTTCGATGCATGCTCCAAAGATTTTCAATTATTGGAATCCAAAAACAAGAAATTTGGGAAAAAGTTGTTGGATCTTCAACTCTCTGCTGTTGAGTACATCGATAGTGAAGACAAGGACCTCTTGGATGGTGAAACAGTTTCTGAAATGGCTGAGGTATCAAGTTATTCTGTGAAGAGTTCTCCACAAGTTGTGTACACCAGCGATGTAAAATCATTTTTTGGAAGTAAAGTTTTGAACTCTTTTTTCCATGCTGCTACTGAAAGCCCAGCTTCAATATTAGAGAAACAGAAACAGTCAGCTGACCTTGAAGAAGCAGCTTCTTTGTCCGCTAGCTTCATGGGTCCTACCAGTCAAAGTAAGCTTGTATGCAGTGAACAAGCTCGCAAGACAAAATCTGGCTTCCAATATTCATTGGAGGACTCTATTCAGAATACCCAAAAAAGACCAGATCTTGGTCCTTCAGTGCATTTTATTTTGGCAGAGACACAAAGAAAAGAGGAGTGGCAATCGTATCATGATAGGGCTGGTGAGAATATAATTCAAGGTGCCACTAAAACGTTTCTCCTTTTATTTTTTTTTTTTTGAAAAATGGGTTTCTCCTTTTCCTTTTGATACTTCTTTGTCATTCTGACAAGCAGTAATTTGTTTGTCATTTTGATAACTTGCTAAGTTCTTATATTGCAAGCACCTCCTTTTCAGGGAAATTCCAAAGCAACTTGAAGGATTTCCATCAAGGTTACAATGCAGATAATTTGTCCTCCTTTTCTGAATTCTTACACAAGGACCTTGAGCAAGTTCGTCAACCTCCAATGTTCCATCAGGGAAATCAAACTTCATTAATTGAAAGAACAATTTATGATTTGGAGTGCTCCAGAGGAAGTTCTGCTCCCTCAAATGACACCCATGATGGCTCACATGGTGCATTTCCCGTGAGAATTTTCAAGGACCATGGTTCTCAGACCAATATGACAGATTCCGAGTCATCTATCATGAGTTGGAGAAAAGTAAGTGACTCTGGCCGGAATCCAGTAGCAGTTCAGGCACTGCCTTGTTTTAACACCTCTCTGCCTTTGGATAAAAGAAGTAAATCATCAATTGGGAGGCCTGAGCATGCTACAGACAGCAAGTTAGTGCCCGATAACCATGGCCTCACGGAGCATAAAGGTTCAATCAGTATCCAGTCTTCAAATGATATTAACTTGAATTCCAGGCCACGTAGCTTTTCTTCAGAGTTTGTGGTTTCCAGAAGTATTCAGGCAACACAGGGAGTGGAAAAACGTGTATATTCTGTTGGGGAGTTTGCTTGGCTTGGGAAAGACAAAAGTGGACATGGAACTTCAACCCAGGTGGAATCTCTTTCTTTGGAAATAGAAGCAAAGAAGGTTGAGGAGAATGACTCGAGGGAAATGATCCCCGCATCTCACGACTCTAGCAGTTCTTACATTTTTGGTCACCACTCCTCATCTAGCAGCAACCCCTCAAAAACCTGTCAAAACCCATGTGTAGTTGTGAAGCGCAAAGGAGAAGATAGAGTACTTGACTTAAACTCGGCTTGCGATTCTGTGCCCGAGTCGGAAACAGAACTGACTGCAGATAAACATGTAGTAGAGCATGGAGTTGGCAGAAAGCATGTTGGTTTTGGATTTCTCATTGACCTGAACTCATCCATAAATGAAGCTGAATCTTCTCAAGAGCTATCTCATACGGAAGAAATTGATTTGGATGCCCCTGGAAGTCCAGAAAACAAGGAGCGTTCTCCACCCAGAGGAGAATCCGACGAAAATCAAGTTGAGACACCATTGCTGTCTGGACAGGAGGATGATCATCTGCCAGATGAACTAACCAGGATTGCAGCAGAGGCTATAGTTTCCATTTCATCATCAAGGTCCGAGAGTTCTCTACAAAAAATTACTCTTGAACATCTTGAGGCTTCTTCGCATGACTCCCTACATTGGTTTGCTGGCATAGTTTCTTCAGTATTGACTGATCCATTAAGTGAGTTTGGATCATTTTCGACTGCTAAGAAAAATGAAAACTGTGAGGAACTCCTACCTGATGGAATTGACTACTTTGAGGCCATGACATTGACTCTGACAGAGACAAAGGTGGAGGAATACTGTTGTAAAAGTAATGGCTCAAAAGAGGAAGAAACAGGTACCTCTTCATCACCGAGTCAGCTGAGGAAGGGTCGGACAAGGCGGGGAAGGCAGCGAAAGGACTTTCAAACGGAGATTCTCCCCAGCCTTGCATCTTTGTCAAGGTATGAGGTGACTGAGGATCTTCAGACAATAGGAGGGCTGATGGAAGCTGCTGGTACACATTGGGAAACAGGGTCAATGAGATATGGTGCAAGAAATGGGTATTCAAGGGGGCGGAAGCGGTCTTCTGTTTCTGGATCCAATGCAGCAGTTGGTTGCTCAGTTGAGTCAATGTTGAAGAAGCTCAATAGTAACAATAAGCTGGGAAAAGAGGAGAGAAGTGTAGTATGTTGGGGAAAGGTGACCAGAAGGCGCAGGGGACAGAGATGTCCAGTTAGAGTTAGCAATCCGCACCTTATACTGAGTCAAGTTCAATAAAACTGATACATAAAGAGTCCCTTTTTTTAAAAAAAAAAAAAAAAAAAAATCTTTTTCATTTAGGCTTTTCTTTATTTTATTTTATTTTTCTTCCCCTTTTTTGGGTTATTTCGAATTATTGGATTGTCTTGTAAATGTCTTCAAGGACTTTGACATACGTATATTAGGTGGTGGAATAGGAAAAGAAGCCATGACATACCTGAGCTGCCTCAGGTGTCACTCTTTTGAATAGTGAAAATTTCTTTCAGAAACTTCTTCTAGATAGTTTCAATGTTTTTTCTGCTTTAACTATAGACATGCTAAAGCTCATGTAACTTCGATAACAATTATTATGGCCACAGGAATAATGATGAGGTTTAACCGTTTAACTGTTATGGCCATGGGATTATTCTGAAAATGGCAAAAGATATTAAACTTGACGAGCAATGCCATGAGACTTGGGCTGCTCAGCAACATGAATAAATAGAAATGTGGGACCCACATTTATTTCTTTTTTCTTTTTGTTTTCATTTTTATATGGGTCTCATACGTCTATTTTTTGTGTATATATATATTTTTTACCTGATAGGAAATTCATATGACGAATTAGTAATAATTTAATGAACAACTTCATTCTTAACTTGACTAAATTAATATATAGTTAGTCTTGGTTTAACCTTGTGATCTATAACCAAGCATTGATCCTTTCATTATACCTATCAAAGTGAATTGCATAGATACATATATTAAAAACAACAATGACCTTAAAAGTCAAAGGTAAGAAACCAATAAATGAAGGATTCATAGCTTTATTGTAGGATAATATACAAGTAGTGAATCAGAATAGTTATTTACTTACATGCAGAGAGAGGCAATAGATCTATTTTATTTAATCGAATTAAAGTTTTAGGCAGAGTTTTCATTTTTAATTTTAGTAGAAGAATCTGGAAAGAACCTACCATTCTCATAACCTTTTACAGGGATCTAAAACCAATCTCAACTTTTAGAACAACTTGCCATATCAAAAAACCTTCATATGACCCATATCTTTATATTTTAGAAAAGTTTCTAGGTATTAATTAATCCTTTCCATAAACAGTAAACTTTTCCTTTCTAACTATTAGTCATACCGAATATTCTTAAAAAAGCTAAAGTTAGTTCTTCATTTAAATACATTGTAATTATCTTTTGGATTTATTTCACTATTAAATTAGGAAAGCAATTTTTTAATAAAAAGAATGTTACAAATGATTCTAGGGAAAGTGCTAAAAATGTCCCCTGTATTTAAGCAAAATATCAGTTTTGACTTTGTTAGAAATGCAGCCCCTCATTTTGTGAAATTGGGTTAAAATTATCTCTTCCGATAAACTTTCATTGACTTTATCATGTTTTCATTTTAAGATGGCCAAAATGCCCATAGTTAAATAGTCAAATTATAACTTAAATGTCAAATATCCAAATTATGTTGAAAAACTTCTGCATTTTTTTTTTTTAAAGTTGGGGTGTTTGGTTAGAAGATTAATTAAGGAGATAGTTTGACTATTTAATTAATTTTTACTGAGGGTATTAGTACTCATTCAATGGATAATTTTGATATGATTTGCAAATTGAATGGATACATTTTGCATTTCTAAAACATAGAGTCAAAACTGGTATTTTGTTTAAACACAAGGTAGGTTTTTGCTTTTTTCTCATCATTCTAAAGTTTCTATTGTGAGCATTGATTCATATTACAAATTTTATAGCCCATATTCTAACTAATGTATTTATGACTTTTTTGATGGAAAATATAATAATAATAATAATAATTTTTAAGAATATGTTTAATTTCTTAGTAATCACCTCGTATATTGAATAAAAGATCACACTAAATTTTAAATTTTCTCAAACACCTATATAAAATGAAAATGTGGAATTCATTTTATTTCTCATAGCGTATTTTATTTATTATCCTTTTTTTTTTGAGAAAAAACAAACCTACTATCTGAAAAGCAGAAATTTTTACAATAATAGATTCCTATGGAAGAAGAGATTTCTCCAATCAAATTTAAGCTCACCTTCCACCCCCTAAAACAAATGTAGATAAATCATGCGAAATTTCATCACAAACATATGTTATCCACGACTTTAAGAAAAAAGAAAAATAAGCAAACTATATCCAGCAATAGATTATATGGCATCAATGAGATTTTGAACAACTATCAATGCATCTGATTCTATAAATGAGAGATTTTAAGCTGATAAACTTCAATTCTTACAAAAATACTCTCCACTATCTAAATTGTTCTTCTGAAAGATTTGATGACAAATTTTCCATTGGCATTTATTATTCGAGATTAAACCTATGTAGAAAGTATGACAAAACTATTACAGAGATCAAAATCCATCTTCACACATGAGAAGGAATTATTTAAATAAAATAAAATAAAATAAAAATGAGATGAAAATGAAAAGAAAATCTTACTAGAGAGAGATATCCTAAGGATCCTCCTTAGAATCTTCTTCTTCGGTGGAGTAGTATCCACGAGATATTGGAATTATAGAGAGGAATTAAGTTTTCATAGAAAAAGAGAGCGGTTAGGTTTTCTTATATTTTTTGTTCTTGTATATAGGAAATAGAGGAGAGTTAAATGCACCCTCTTTCTCAATCTCTTTTGTACTCTCACCTCTTATTTCTTGACACGTGAATTCCATTGTATAGTTTAACATTTTAATAATTTGATAAACCGTAATGAAATTCATATATCATGTAGTGATACTCGGAAAATATAAAAGAGAGCATCAAGAAGTACATCTAGCATTCCTCTAGAGAATCTATAAGAAAAATACTTGTACATACTTTTCTCCCTTCCTTTTTCTTTGGAGACAATAAACAAGAGACTTTAGGGAGCAACAACTTGAGGCTGATCAAAAAAATTGAGTGAAATGTGGACATTGAAAAGCCTGGTGAAGTAAGTCATGGTCATGATCATAAGAATCCCTGTAAGTCTCTAAGTTGACTCTCAGCATTTAATCCAGTTGAACGACACAACTTCTTTCTCCATTCTTCTAATGGCATATTTACTAAAGAGTAATGGAAATGGTATGTGGAGTAATGATTCCCATACAAAGGTTTACTAAAATATGGGAAAGAGGGAAATATGTGGGGCCCACACAAATTTAGGAGAAAAGAATGGGAATACTTCCCCCACCAACACCCTAAGGAGTCTGATTACCCGTAAACACTCCTTTCCTATTTTTTAATTATTAAAATTATAAAATACAATTTTACCCTAAAAAATCTATCTACTTTAAATCGTATATATATTTAAAAGGACAATTTAGTAAATATAACACATTCCCATTACTTTTCCTAGGTTAAGTAAACAAATGAATAGTATTCTAATAAATACGATTTCTATTCCTATTAGTTTTAAGTAAACAACCTACTACAAATAATGATTCCCATACTCTTCTATTGTATTCCTATTCATTTCTCCTTTTATTTATTCCGATTACGATTACAACGAAGTAAACGTGCCATAAGTGTGGAAGTCCAACATATTCTGCATATCTATCGCAATACTGCAACACAAAGCAAATGGGATTTTGTAGAGCTTAGATTGCAAGCTACAATATCTGTATATATTTATGGATAGACAATCCAAAAACCTAACCCCTAATAAAACTTAAAGCCTCTATGGATTTAGATTTATATAATAATAGATCCAAAATAATCGTTGATTAATTAGTTATAATTAGTAGTACAAATGAAGCATATATATACATGTTTGTGTATATGGGGTAGGATGCAGTCCCGTTTGGGACTGATCTTATTATACGATTAAGCCAGCACATGACACATTTATTCAATGCATATTGGATTTATATACTTGGTCTGGGTTAATTCATATGACGGGACCCGTTTATATAATATAAATCATGTATTATGTAGAATTTTAAGCCACTTACACAGTGTAATAATATCGGTATTGGGTGCCAATTATTTTTATGTAAATGGCGTTGGTGTGTGATTAGACTTGAAATCGATAAGTGTGATCAAATTGGCCCCATGTGAAAACAGAAGTACTATAACCAGTTTAATAGATTTATAGTATATTCTCTTCAAGAGAGTCTATATCTGCACCAATTTTTACATGATCTCTTAATATCAATTAATTAATTATTAAATCAGATCAATAATGATAGTAATTAAAACATGATGTCAAATATGCATTTTTGTTTGTAATTATGAATGAACTTGATCAAGTGTTACTGCTACCTGAGGACGATATATAAATTCTGATGTTTGGATATGACCATAGATAAGCCCTCCGATATGTTCATGGACCTAGAACTGAGTTAAACATCTTTAGCTACTTCCATAAGCTCCATTGATAAATCTTGCCCACTTAGTGAATTTCCAACCATCACCACGACCTGCACATATATATATATAGGCAGAGTTTTCAATGAGTATTTTTATTTTTGCTCCATAGATAGTATAATTTTTCAACTTATAGCATGTCATACTCACTTATTCTAATTTCCTTTCAATTCCTATAAGGAATCACATCTACCTTTATGAATGATTTTTTGCTCCATGTATGGGTATTTTTATGAGAATAAACTCTCAAAGAAAAGAAAAATAATTGACGTGATATTTGTTTATTGTTTTGTTTAAAAAGGACAAAATAATAGAAATTCGATTATACTTTGTAAAAAAATAAAGAAACAAAATAAACTTTTTGTGGATTTCATTTTAAGTGATTGGTATTTTTAGCTATTTATGCTTTTTACATTTCAACATGATAAAAACGAATGTGTAGTATCACGACTCAAACCCCGGGCCAATGACAGAAAAGAAATTTCACGAATAGAAATTTAAAAGTTATTTTAAAAAAATTTATAAAAGTAATTTTAAAAATAAAATTCTCACAGTTTTGTGATCACCATTAAACGTAGATTGTTAGTGAAATTTATTCAAACAAACCAAGTATCACTATCATCAGTCTCACAATCTAGTACAACAATTATACAGACCGAGTCCGTGAAACGGGCTCTTAAGTATTGATACAAGCCAACTTAGATAAACAGAAATATTTTACATAGTTACCAATTCTCAGAAAGATAACTAGCTCCTTACTATTCTGCTTCTGAATCTCCAAAATCACACTGAGCACTATCGGAGAGGGGAAAAATAAGGGATGAGCATTCATATACTCAGTAGGAATTCAATTACCTTTTGGATGGATGTAATTTCTCAAACCTGCATAGTTAATACCTTTAAATCCATTTATAAATCAAATTTATAAATTGTTAGTATCCAGAATAATCACATATTCAAAACCAAATCCAAAACCATATCATTGTATATGTCATACATCAACAGATAAATAAGTGAGCTCTCATCCTCCCATCACGGTCCTGTAATACCTCTGTAGCAGAGATACCCAGCATCCTGACACTGCCTGTAGGCATATCAAATAAAACCTGTGCAGGGGCCTAGATCTCTCATCTAGCACTGCAGCAACTCGCCAGCAATCTGAAATACTGCGATACTATAATGGAACTCAAGTGTGTGATCCTATGGTATGTACAATATGTAATAGTACACAACAACCATGCATCCAATAATCAAATCATACTCTTAAAATCTAACTTGGTATTATTCTGGGATTTACTATACACGGGCAGCACACTGCCATTTTATCCTATAATCGCAATATAAAAATATATATAAAAATCCACACAGTCCAATCTCAGTATAACCCAGAAATTTTCAACCATTAATCAAACCATCATAAAATTACGATTTTTCATAAATAAATTTTAATGCAATTAAAATTCAAAACAGATACAAAATCAGGTAATCGAGCCCCTACCTCGATATGGTAGTAATACCAGGCTAATGATGCTCATAGAATCCTCCATTGGTCACTCAGGTGTTCAAACGGCAATTCCCAGTTCTCGGTAAGTCCACTTGAAAAAGTAACTTTTTCACTGAAGTCTCAAATGGAGAAACGGAGGTCACCACTAAACTTAGAGCACCCAAAAATACTAGGTCAAATATATACCTTGTCAAAAGCGGGTACCGGTGCATGATCGGCTTGTGGCACGCAAAACGGTACAATTTTTAGTCACGAAATTCTAATTTTCGTTCCACTTCGAAATATTTTATATCAAAGTTTATCTCTCGATCTCACTAAGTCCAAATTCGAAGTCAGAACTCAGAACAGAGTTTCAAGGTTCCGAACATTAATTAAGCTCAAAAATCCAAAAATTATAATAATACCACTTTTTGTAAATATTTAGAAAAATATCCTCTTTTTCTGATTAAAATTTACCTCACTTACTAATACCATTTTTACTTCTACTAACTGTAATTATTCATAGTTTTTAATCCTCTTTCACCTCATATATTTACCTCGGGTAAATAAATTACTTAACTAAAATAATTTTATAAAGTTGGTAAAAACGGTAAAATTAGTGAAAATCTTACCAGAGGCGAATTAAGTCGTGCAACCACTTGGAGGAGGTCGGCGACAACGAGTTGAGCTTCCACATGCCAGCAATGAGATGGTCGGAGATTGGACGGCGAGCAACCGGGCGAAAAACTGGACTACACGCGGAAATTTTGGAAGAGCAGATCTCGGCCACCGAAGCTCTGATTCTGGCGAAACTGATCAGGATCTGAACATCAGCGAGTCCTCTTCTAGGTGGGGTGGCGTATGGGTCCGGTAGTGGCGGCGTGTGACAGAGGCTAGGCTGACCAGAACTGGATATTTTTCCTCTCTCTCAAGCCCTCTCTTGTGAAAATATTAGACTCTTTGAGTCCTTTTATGCAAATATTAGTTACTGTAGTACCTGAATATTAAATTTAGATATTTTACTTATTTTATTCTGAAAATTAATAATTACAGGTTTGCTATTGTGGATAAAAAGTCCATTTTATCTTTTAAAAGTCTCAGATTTTACATGTAGTACTACATGTGATCTTAAATCCTAAATGATATCCATGTTAATGTATAGTACTTACTTTCCTCCATAAAAGAAAGGGATAGTATCACTATTATACCTTGTATTCTGACATTTTGTTCAATTTATATTTTGTGTTTTGGTTATTATCAACATTGATCCTTAGATTTAAAATCTGTTATAAATTTATATCCTGACACTAATTTAGAGTAGTTAATTTACCAAAATGATTTAATAAACTTATTCTCGATAAGTTTTTATACTATTTATTTTTAATTTTTTTAATGGTATAAAAACTTATCGAGAATAAGTTTATTAAATCATTTTGGTAAATTAACTGCTTTAAATTAGTATCATGGTATAAATTTGTAACAAATTTCAAATTTAAGAGTCAATGTTGATAATAACTAAAACACAAGATATAATTTGAACACAGTTTAAAAATACAAAGTATAAAAATGATAATATCCCTAAAGCAAATGCATTGAATAAATTTTTAGCTTCCGCTAAAGAAATTATTTGTCACTGAAATCTAAAAGTTTTGGGAAAATGACATGGAGTACGATCTTTTTAAAACTAATGACAAAAATACGACATGGCATATATAGTTACTTTTCCATATGGCCCAAGAAAAAAATTTGTCATTTTATACAGTGTAAGGCCCAGTAACTTTATTAAATGCAAGGTCACATTAATTAAATAAAACCAAAAGTTCATCTGGTGGCTAGGCTAAAATGCATCCATAATCTAGACCTGGGTTCAAATCCCTTCATCTATTGTTCCACGTTATGCCCTCTACCTTTTTTTTTTTTTTCATTTTTCTTTTTTAAATTCATTTTTAAAATCAATTTTCTTTTCTTTTTTTTTTGTTGAACATAATTACTGTATTTTTTTTTAATATTCTCTAGGAAACCCACTATTCCACGTTATACCCTCTACCTTTTTTTTTCATTTTTTTTCTTTTTTAAATTCATTTTTTGAAATCAAAATTTTTTTTTGTGTTAAACCTAATTATTTTTTTTTATATTCTCTAGGAAACTTATGTAATTTCCTGAGATTTACTTAGCTATTCCACATTATACCCTCTACTTTTATTTTTTTTTTTTTCATTTTTTCTTTTTTGAATTCATTTTTTAAAACCAATTTTGTTTTCGTTGAACATAATTACTTCTTCTTTTTTTATATTCTCTAGGAAACTTTTATAGTTTTCTGTGATTTATTTAACTACATGGCACTCTGCAAAATAGTCTAATAAACCTTCTTGGTTTCCTGTTATTTATTTAACTACAGGACATTCTGCTAAAGGAATCCACAAAAATTTCTAGGAAACCTTCATAGTTTCCTGTGATTTACTTAGCATGTTGGTATTTTGCAAAAAAAAAAAAAAAGAAAAAAAGAAACCATGATAGTTTCTAGAAAACCTTTGTGGTTTCCTGTGATTTATTTAGCTACAGTGCTTTCTGCAAAAAAGAAACCATAATGGTTTTAAAGGAAGTGTTCGTAGTTTCCTGTGATTTACTTACGTACAGGACATTCGCTAAAGGAAACTAAACTGGTTTTTAGGAAACTTTTGTGGTTTCCTGTGATTTATTTACATATAGGACATTCTGCTAATAGGAAACTAAATTGATTTCTAGGAAATCTTTATGGTTTCCTAAAATTAAACTGGTTTTCAGGAAACTTTTGTGGTTTACTGTGATTTATTTACATACAGGACATTCTGTTAATAGGAAACTAAATTGATTTCTAGTAAACCTTTATGGTTTCCTGTTAAAAAAAAAAAAAAAGACTTATTTACTAAAATGCCACTGCATTTTGTAGCTCCCAAAATATTTAGAAAAATACCCTAAAAAATTCGTACAGAATTTTTATTATTTTCGAAGGGTCGTAAATTTGGTAATATTTTTTAAAAAATAAGTATGTGTCCAAAATCCAAAATTTTTTATTGGAGGTTGCTCGAGAACTTTTGGGCTCTAAGCAAAACCTCTGAGGGGCCTTTTCAAGAATTGGGAAAAAAAAAAGGGGAAATTACACATTATACGGTGTTTTTGTAAAAGAATTTGAAAAATACGGTGGTCAGAAGATGTGGTACGGTTTTTATTAGAAAAATACCATTTTTTTAAAAATATTTAGATAAATATCATTTTTAAAATAGTAACAAGTAACCAGTAACCAGTTTCTGGAAACTGGTAACTAGTAACTAAAGGTATTTATAACTAGTTATATAACTAGTAACCAGTAACCGGTAACCAGTATTCAGAAACTGGTAACCAGTAACCATTTTTAAAATGGTATTTTTCTAAATATTTTTTAAAAAGTGATATTTTTCTAATAAAAACCGTATCAAAATTTGAAAAAAGTGTGAGTTCCGTATTTTTGTAATTTTTTTAGTTTTTATACGTAAAAGTGATAGAAACCCCCAAAAAAAAAGAAAGAAAGAAAGAAATAAAAATTAATAAGAACAAATGGTATTTATCTTTTGCGGAAAAGCTCGCTCATTTCACCCAAAACATAAATAAATAAATAAAATTGTAAAACAACTCCAAGTACAACGAAGATACACTTAAAGAAAACACCAAACAAGCAACTCATAACAAAAAACAATGTAGCTATGAAATTCAAACAAAAATAATCAATAAATCAACAAGAAATGAATAATAATTAAAGAAAGATATCTCCAAAAAATAATCTTAAAAAAAATCAAGATGTACCAAAGTTGTCCTAAATTACTCTTTAAAAAAACCCTAATCCTTCTCTCTCAAAACAATTTATCATCTTCCTATCCATATTTTTTCTTTCTTATCCACCACATTGGAGAAATACATCCTCTATTGATTTCTCTTCGGTAGGGTTGCTCTATTTGTATATTTCCATAGTCTTTTTCATTAATAATTCTTCTATTAGTGTGAAGGTCTTTGTCCACATATAGATTTAGTTTCATAGAGGTTTTTTCTTACTAGATTTTAGATTTGTATAAATTTTATTTATTTTTCACTATTTTTCTTTAATTATTTTTGTGATTTTCTTATAGACGTAAATCTTCTATGATTTATACACGGAAATTGTTCGTTATAGATACTGCATCATTTACTGAGATAGACTCTATTCGAATTAGTACTATACTTCGAGATAATAAATGAAGAATTCTTGTTGCTCCTATGCTTCGTGAAGATGTAAATCTTATGGTGTTTTCGAGGTTCATTACTAGTCCTTAAATAGAAAGCAATTGTAAGATGCTATGGGTATGG
Organism: Trema orientale; assembly: GCA_002914845.1. Lineage (NCBI taxonomy): Eukaryota > Viridiplantae > Streptophyta > Magnoliopsida > Rosales > Cannabaceae > Trema > Trema orientale. Next base: position 852,885 of record JXTC01000006.1, read on the forward strand.
TGAACTGGGCTGGCTGTATGTCTAGCAATATTATTGCTAGCGATGTGAATTCTTTGTTAATAAATAATGGTGGTGACTCTAATTATCATTTTATTCCTTGTTTCCAGGAATTAAACGTATATATACACGTTTCAAGCATAGTTTTCATGCTTTATTTTGTAATGAGAATTGCTTAGTTGTATTGCTCATATTGTAACAAACAATTGATCATAATAAAGGATCTTTTTATTTTTAAAAAAAACAAAGTCTCACTTATAAATAAATTTTAATATTTACCTCATTGCGAAATGGCTCGGGAACCCCGTAAAAATGACTATGCATTTGCCTTCTCTTCCAAGAATCCATTCCTATATATACAAAATTATCCAAACAAAACCGTATCAAAATTAAGAAGATCATGAAAAGAAAAAAAACATTGGAACTACTTCTGTTTAGTAATAAATAAATAAATACATATTTTCTTTTCATGGGTAGAGCTCAAAATTAAATCACTTTTCTTTTGCTTTATCGAGCCCATTAATTCCAAGAAAAAGAAAAAGAAAAAAAGAGAAGACTGTCATAAAAACATATATATTTTTATATCATCACCTTTGATAGAAGGCAACCTAGGTGAAGAGTAATGACAAGTTGCCACAACCACAGCATCGAAGACCTCTTCCACCACCTTATTATTTTTAATATTATTAAAATCACTGTCTTTCCAATATTCTTTACTCCTCACAACCCATTCAATCAAATGATTTATTCCAACGACAGCGTTTTAACCAAAACCAACCATCCCAACATACTCAACCCGAGTATTAAACCTAATCATATCCCTTAACCCGAACCAGTCACAAAAGTCTCTCAAATACAAGTAAACCTCCCTATGACCCGGTAACCTTCTCGTGTCTCGGCCCTTTTTGACCGAGAAAGGGAAGTCAGTGAACCCCATGATCTCTCTGGGGGATGCTACCCTTAATGAGGCATAAACGCTTGAATGAACCTTTAGGAAAGTAGTAGTAGTAGTACTACTACTAATAATGCTATTACTATCAGGACTAGTAGTACTGATCATGTCCCTTACTAAATGATCATGTCCCTCTACATTAGGGTCGTAGAGCCATTGCCCTCCAACGTCGTCGTTTTGCTCGAGGACCACGGCGCTGTGGCCTTCTTTCCTTAGCTCACTGGCGGCCACTACCAGCCCCGATGGACCTGCGCCGATCACGCACACGCGTTTTGACAAGCACGTTGAGGACGGTGCCATACGGCGGGGAGGAATTTGATTAATTATTTGTAGGTATGGAGAGAGAGGAGAACAAAAAATGTGTTACGCATGAAGCCTTGTATAAGGTTGAGGGGTTTATATGTAATGTATGTGTAGGTAATGGTTAATATTGGTTACGCAAAGGTTATAAGATATTAAGTCATAATGGTGTTATTCCAAAAAAAAAAACGTCATAATGGTGTATTCGCTGGCTGGCAAAATTTTTTTTAAAAAAAAAGTAATAATGATGTAGTTGGTGGCTTCGACAGACCATATCATTGTCGTTTTGCTAAATTGTGGGACACACTTAGCCTTATACTCTCCTGTAAAGTGTACCAGTGCCGAAAAGGAGTAATATCAATTATATATATGACACAGAAGTATACTCTACTACTATAAACGTTTTAAACATGAGAAATGCTAATAGTACTCTCTCTTACACTCTCTTTTACACTTTCTCAGTCTCATTGTTTGACACGTGGATTCCACTATGGTTTATTGCATTATTAAAATATTAAACTGGATAGTAGAATCCACATATCAAACTATGAGACTAGAAAGTGTAAAAGAGAGTGAAAAAGAAAATGTGCTTAGCATTCTTCTTTAAACATTATTTTCTTTGTCTAGCCTTTAAGAGCATCTTGAATGAACATGTTATTGTTGAAGAAAAACTGGTAAAGAAAATATGGTAGGTTTGAGGCATAAGGAATTACTTTCTTTAAGGTGTTATTTGCCGTCACTCAAATAAATTTAGAATTTTGTTAATGAGTTTTCTGATGGCAAATTACCTCTAAGATATCAAACTTACAAGTTTAACAAATAGCATTAAATTCTCCTAAACACTACTTGAAACTGTGTAATAATTTTGGAGAAATCTGATTTTATATATAAATCTCAAATAATGCATATGTTTGTGAACAGTCACACCTAAATTTAACAAAAAGCAAAAATAATGCTTTTTGCTCCTGGCGACGAGGCGTAAGTGCCAAAAGCGCCCGATCAATCGCTCATTTAACTAATATGTCACGATCGGAAATTCAAAGTCATAATTTTAAATAATTTTAAATAAAGACATTTTTTCGAAATTCAGGGGAAATCAAGTATGAGATAATTTCATTTTGATCTTTAGGTCATTATGAGTTCCACATCTATTAAAAACTCGAATTAGTTTGTAATTAATTAAGAAAAATACATATTAAAGTTCAAGAAAATTTCCAGTTTTCTCATTTGATTACTTATTGAGAAATCATAAATTTTGGTAAATAAATTCAACTGAAAACTTTAGTCTAATGTCCGAAATAATTTACATTAAATTACTTGTAGTTTCAAGTATTCAAATCGATAACAAATTCATCCTCATACATCCACTTAGTAGATTTACTAATCTTGGCTAAATAACTGAAAAAGAAAGAAATTTAGCAGAGTATGATCACCTACCAGGGATTAAGAGTAAAGCTGTATGCACAAGCTGTACAGTTTATCTATCTATCAAGACAACTACCTTAGTTAGAAAAATACTTGAAAGTGGGAGAAGTAAGAGGAGTGAGCATTCATATGTTCAGTAGAAATTCAATTACTTTTTTGATTGGATGCAATTTTACCAAACTTGCATGGTTAATACCTTTTTTAAAATCCATTTATAAACTAGGTTTATAAAATATTGATATCCCGAATAATCTCATATTTAAAACCAAAACCAAATCTACATAATTATATATATTATAAACCAACCAAGTATATGAGTGAGCTCTCATCCTCCCATCATGGCCCTGTAATACCTTTGCAATAGAGGTACCTAGCATCCTGACACTACCTGTCGGTATATCAGCTAAAAACCTGCGCAGGGGCTTAGGTCTTTCGCCTAGTACTGTAGCAACTTACCAGTGATCTAAGCTACCATGATGCAATAATGGTACTCAAGTATATGATTCTATAGTATGTACAACATATAACAGTTCATAATAACCTTATATCCAAGAATCAAATTATGCTTTAAAATTCAACTTGGCGTTATTCTGGGATTTATTATAACATGAGTAGCTCACCGCTGTTTATCCCACAATTATACTGTAAAAATATGTATAAAAATTCACGCAGTCCAATCTCAGTATAATCCGCCACGTTTCAACAATTTCTCAAATCATCGTAAAATCATTATTTTTCATAATTACATTTTAATACAATTATAAGTCAAAAAAATAAAATAAAATCAGGTAATTGAACCCCTACCTCAAAATGGTAGCTATACCAAGCTAACGACGCTTGAAGAAACTCCCGTTAGTCACTTGGTATTTGAATGGTCGTTTCGGGATTCTGATAAGTCTACTTGAAAAAGTGACTTTTCCACCGGAGTCTCAAATGGAGAAACGAAAGTCACCACTAAATTCAGAGCACCTAAAAATACAAAGTTAAACATATAATTTATCAAAAGTGGGTCCCGAATCCCGATGCCACACCCAGTCCGTGGCACGCAAAACAGCACTATTCACGAGCCATGAAATTTCGATTTTCGTGTCACTTCGAAACATAGTCATATTTTATATTAAAATTCGTCTCTCTACCTCACTGAGTCCAAATTCGATGTCGGAATTCAGTTTCGAAGTTCCGAGCATTATATGGGCTAAAAAATCCAAAAGTTACAAAAATACCACTTTTTGAATATAATTAGAAAAATATCATATTTTAAATTTAAAAATTCCCCCATTGCCACATTTTGATTCAGTACAAAACAATCGTATTTATTTATATTTCAATCTTTTCTTTTAACCCATAAAAGTTTCCTGACCGAACTAATTAGTCTACGGAAATAATTACGAAAATGTCACTTTTAAAAATATTTGTGAAAATACCAACTTTACAAACTAGATTTTCTCACAAATCAAATGTCAATTCTACACAATATAACCAGCCATCATCTTGATTTAAATGATGTAATTATTCTTCAAAGCTTTGTATAATCAATACTCAAGGTTTACAAAAATAATTGCTAAAATGTCACATTTTGTTACAAAAACAACCAAAAACGAATAAATGCTCACCGGAGAGAAATTTTCGACAATCCGTGGCCAAAACACGTCGAGTTAGACGTTGGGAGAAGGTTTGGGTAAGTGGGGGCAACTAACGACAGTGCACGGCAGTCGAATCGCCGGACTTGTTCACGTGGAGGCGCGAACTCGAGCTCGTCTTCGTCGCACTTAGGCCGCTCTACGGTGGCCGGAGAAAGGTGGCGCGACATCGCCGGTCATGGGCAGGCGGCAGCTGGGAGCTCAGGCCCTGATTCGACGCCGACGGTGGGTTTTGAGGAAAGAAACCGTGAGAGGGTGAGAAAGAGAGATTCGGGGACTTTAGGGAAGAAGAGAAAGAAAATTGGGGGTTTTTATGCAAAAATGGGAATCTATAGACCCCAATTAAATAATCCAGATATTTTATTTTAATATTCTGAAAATAATTATTTACCAAAATGCCATTATGTTGAAAAATGACTATTAAAAATCAGGTTTTTACACAACACACATAGTAGGAGACTGGTCCTTATAAGTCACTCTCCCATGCCTTAAGTTTTTAAGAACTTTTATCTCTCATGTATATTACAATTTCTCTAACGGTTATATCTCATGTTAATGCGAAATTTTTATCTTCAGACAAAAATATGTTTGATAGCATTGCTAAAGTTAGCATAAAGTACGTAATCATTGCCAAATATAGTACTAATAATAGCACATGCTAAAATTTAGCATTTATCCTTAAATTTATACTATTATCATATTATGAGTAGGTGGATAAAATTTAGATAATATATAATAATAATAATTAATTTTTGCAAATAAATTTATATTTAAATATAAATAGAATTTTTTTTTAACATGATTGGATTATAACTCATAAAATTATGTGCTAAATTTAGTTTATTTTTTAACTGTAGCATGCTAAGTTTAGCATTACTTAGCGCACCCTTAAGATGGTTTTATTTATCGTCAGTATATATCATGTATCACCTGGTCATATATAACATAAAATAGATATGATCTACTGAATCTCACTAGCATGTACTCACACTATTGCATTATTACCAATGTTAATATGTAACATTTAACAACATACTAGACCAAAAACATTGTACTTGTTGACCACATGATTGCTAATGACCAATTCATACTAAGCTACTAATTACTATCTTATAACACAGAGAGCTATGTCATGCAGAACCATTAACTACTTTTAGCTATTCTCATGATTATCATTAGATTTTCTTGACATATAAAAAATCTGGGATTCACAGATTAATCGACATATTTTTACACTAGATTTTAAGTTTAACTAGTTGAAAAATCAATATTATTGAACATCACTGATTGGTGATCCTTTAACGCTTTTCGTTTTTTGTATGTCAAGTGGATATATTATATTTAAATATCAACTAGCTAGGACCTCTCGAGATATTAATTAATTTTGTTTAATTATTATATATAGCTACTACACTTGTTTTAGAGAAATTTAGGTGGATGACCAATATTTTAAATTTGATTAAGCAGATGTCCATTTTTAAAATTTTATAGCTAAATGTCCACGTATATATATTTTTACACTTGGTAGATATGTTTATCTACCAATTTTAGTTAATGTACTGAAATATACTGGGTATATAATTTTTTATACCTGGTATATAAGCATATATCCCAGATATTTTGCTATAACATTTGACAAAAAGACATTTATTGAAATTGGGCCTAAAATTTGGTCACATTTCTATAACTTGTATTCGGGGTCGGAGTTGTGCTTTGGATTAATTAGTATGACCCGTACTTAATTAAAACAAAACAGAAGATAATTGGATCAAACCGTTAGAATGCACGACAGAAAGGATCGTCACAACACTTCCACGTGTCGAAACAGGATAGGCGGTTGCAATAAGAACAACTCTTCCTACGTATCTCGACAAAATTAGCGGTTACAAGGATGACTCACTTAGTGTGCGGAGAAGTAAGCAGAAATAAAAATAATATTAAAAGTTGACGGAGGCGAATAAACCGACCATATTGTCAACTGAGGACTCGAGGTAATATAATAATGCAATAAATAAATGGACAAGGAATTAAATATTACTAGTTGACTGAGGCGAATAAACCGACCATAGTGTCAACTAGAAGTTAGCAACGGAAATAAATTGCAGAAAAATAAATAGTTAATAACTGACGAAGGTGATACCGTTCATATGCCAGTTTTAGTTAATTAGAGGGTTAGAATTACGAGGCGGTAAGTCTAACCATATCATTGTAAATAATAGTAAATAACTGAAATTAAAGTGCTGAAATTTAAGTGAAGCGGTGTGACTGGTTGCGAGGGAAAACAACACAGATCACTAAATAAATGCGCATAATAATTAAAAGGAGAGCAAAGTAACCGATTGCACTTAAAGCAGCAATACAGATTACTTTACGGGGAAGGGGAAGCGTAGTAATTGATTGCATTTAGAGCAGCAATACGAATTACCCGCCAAGATAGAGATACAAGACAGATATATATATATATATATATAATATAGAAAGCACGAAACCTCGAACTTGTGCTACAGGTCAAGCACGAGTTTGTGGAGAGTAACTCGGTACCCAAAGATCACTGAAGCACACAAGTCAGAAATTGAGTTTGAATGAATACAACAAGATGTTAAGAGAACTAAAGATGACCACGGGTGGAGGAAAAAGAAAACAAAGAGCAATAGTGATGATGGTGGCGTTAGAGAGAATAACAAGGTGGTGGTGAGTAGTTTAATGGTGATATAGACAAAATAAGGCCACGGTTTGGACAATAAAGAAGGCAAGAGAGAGGAGAGGAGCTTGAGAGCTTCGATTGGATATAGAACATGAGATAGAGAGGGAGAGAAAGGGACTGGATGGAAGAGAGAAAATGAGAGCTTGTATTGATAGTTTTTGAACTGAAAAATTCCTATTACGAATGAAGGGAGCATATCCCTATTTATAAGCAAAAATTGTCGTGTAAGACAAGTTCTTAGGCTAGAAGTAAATGAGGTGTCAAACTTCCATTGGCCAAGCTTGCTTAAGGTACAAGAACTTGTCTTGCAAGTTTTTAAGCTACAAGGTCTTAAGGCACAAGTTGGATGAGGTGTCAAACAAGAACTTGTTGCACAAGTTCTTCTATTACAAGTAGTTTAGCTTAGGGTAAAGGTACTTGGGCAATAAGTACTTGATCTTCAAGTTGGAATATTCCGGAACCTCCTAGAAGCATTAGAACAATTGTCCCTAATCTTGGACACTTGTACACGAAGGGAATGACTTTAAAAAGACACGTAGTTCAGCTCCTAAACGACATGTAGCTCGTGTAGTTTAGGCTATATGACGTATAGCTTGAGTCTAAGCGACTTGTAGTTTAGGTATTGGTGAGGAAGTCCCAAACGACGTGTTGTTCAAGCTGTGTTATACGTCATTTAAGCGAAGTAGTTTAGGCTAATAATTTTTGTGCTTAATTAGCACTAATCAATATCTTAGGATTAATCCTAAAAATTAGGAAAACTCCAAAACATTAAGTCCCCTGAGCAATAGCGGATGTGATCATTCGCTAGAGCTCATCAAGCTTGACCTTGATTTGTCTTGAATCTGATAACTGAAGGAGCTCGTTGATGATTTCTCCAAAGATGTCTCTTTTAACCTAAGAGAGGACTTGGTACGAATGGCAGGCAGGCCTGAAAGTATAAGGCTCTAGTCAGGATCTAAATAGTCATGCTAGAACATTTCTATTGGATTGCCTAACCCGAACAACGCTTCGTTAAAACCTTATTAGAGCAAAACCCAGTGGGAAAAATCTCTAGAAAGGAAAAAGAATACGTTGCATGTGAGCAACAAATTTCTGAATTTAGCTTGAACATTGCCTAGATTGACCATTCTGATGTCTAGCTTGTTGGAGAGAACCTTTTTGCAGTGATGACAAACTGTGGCTTCGTCACCATATACGTGCTTGTTTGCATGTAATTTCCACACATATAAGAGAGAGTAATCCTCATGCAAAACAAGAGGATAGTCCAATGTAAATAAGCATAGAAATTAATGAAAATTTCAATATTGGACTAAGGATAATTAACTATAGATGATTTAGACTTTGGAATGGTGAAAGCCAAATTATTTTTAAAATTGGGGTATGCACCCAAATTATATATTTAGATTGGGGTGTGCGCCCAAATTATATATTTAGACTGGGGTGTGCGCCCAGTTTAGATTGGGGTGTGCGCCTAATTTATATTTTAAACCTGAGTTACACAAAAATATCGATTAGGATATATACTGACAAATCCTGGTTCCAATGTACCTACCGGCAACATAAGCTTGTACCAAGGGATACTTTCAGGCTTAGCATAATCCAATATCGATTCATTGTTCCTGATATTATTGGCAGCATAGGCTCGAACCAATAAATACTTTCAGGAAATATCCAATTTTTGGGTTTAGACTAACAATCCCCAGTTCCAATGTATCTTGGCAGCAAAATGCTCGTACCAAAGAATACTTTTGGGCGTAATTTTTACCCTACTTAGGATTTGTACAACTATCACGGTAAAATATAGATTGCTTAGATGAATATTTTTATGAGTGCAATCTAAGATAAATACCAACCATTTATTATAGAATAAAAAATTTCATCTATAATAGTCCCTAGATAGAGAGATATCTAGAAAACTATATAAAGTATTTCTTGATGAATTTGAGGTTGGTAGGTGCAGAAAGTGTACTTGTATTCAGGTCTTTAAGAGTACAATACCCACTAGATTGGATATCTGCAATTTGATAAGGTCCTTCCCAATTCGGTGTGAACTTAGCAGCATGCATTCCTTTCATAATATGATCAGCTACTTGAGTACTAAGTCACCTTCTTGGAAATTTCTGGCTCGTACCAACTTGTTGTAGGCTCGAGTAATTTTCTTTTGATAGTTTCGAACCCTATCTTGTACTTGTGCTCTTTGATCTTCTAAAATTTCAAGATCAAATTCTCGAGAATTTTCTGTTCCACCAAGTGCCATCTTAGTAGACGGTTTGTTTAATTCCACAGGCTATAGAGTTTCAGTTCCATATACTAGAGAAAATGGAGTTTCTTTAGTAGTAGTATGTTTGGTGGCTCTGTAAGCCCAAAGAGCAAGAGGTAGACAATCGTCCCATCGGATCGATTTTTCCTCAATCATTTTTCTGATAATGGCTACCAAAGTTTTGTTGAATGCTTCTATGGCTCCGTTTCCTTAAGGATAATACCTGGCGGATTTTCCATGAAAGATTTGATATCTTTCCAGCAGTGATTCAAATGGTTGTCCAATAAAGGGTGTCCCATTATCAGACAATATTCTTCGAGGTATGCCAAAACAACAGATAATATTTTCTTGCATAAATTGGCTAGCTGCTTCTGAAGTGGCCCTCTTAAGAGAAATAGCCTCAGACCATTTTGTGAAATTTTCTGTAGCTGCTAAAATCCAGATCTTTTCTTTTGAGGGGGGACTGATAGGTCAAATGAGATCAATCGACCAGGTGTGGAATGGCCAAGATGACGTGATACTTCCCATTTCGACAGTGGGTACATGTATCAAATTTCCATGTTTTTGGCAGGCGTCACATTTTCGGACAAATTCCATGGCATCATTTTCCATCGTCGGCCAATAGTATCCAATAGTGATCAACTACTCGAACAGACGTCTTCCACCTACATGGCCGCCACAGTCTCCGGCGTGAACTTCTTTTAGGACTATTTCTATCTCATTGGGTCCTAAGCATCTCAGGACCTTCCCTTGAAAGCTTTTTCTGAAAAGCAAGTTATTCTGAATAAAGAATCTGTCTGCTTTACGTTTAACAAGAATAGCTGAAGAAGTATCATCAGGCAATTGACCGTGAATAATATAATCAATGTAGATTCTTCTCCAGTCTTCTTCCTCTATAAAGAAGCTTTCTTTGGGATCAACTATAAGCTGACATTGCTTACAGTTTCTTTGTAGCTCATTAGCTTGCTTTCTTAACTCAGGCCAAAAGTATCCAAGTAGTTGGATTCTTCTAGCTAGTGTTGGTCCATCTAAACCATATATTTTAGAATGGACTTCGTCTAACACTTTTCTTCCAAATTCTTCATCAATGTATTTTGCTAGAACTCCATCAGAGAATCTCTTGTAAACATGATCATTGATCAACATAAATGCTTTGATTTCTTTGATATCTTTGACTTCTGGATTTTCCAACTTCTCTTTAATGAATTGGATCCACCCATTTGATTGTTGTATTGACGAGTGTATTGGCTCTGACTTGGTCTCTAAAGGGATTTGAATCAGATCTTCACCTGTATGACCCATTTTTAGTACTAAAGTTGCCAGAGTGTCAGTATATTTGTTCTGAGATCTGAGGACGTATTCTAGTACATAATTTTTGAAATTATGGAGCTTTTCTTGAATTTCTTCTCGGTATTTGACCAAATTTGGCTCCTTGACAGCAAAGTCTCCATTTAGCTGTCTGATGACTAAAGTCCCCACAAATTCTCAATTTTGAAATCTTCATTTCCTTGGCCAGATCTAATCCGATTGCTAAGGCCTCATATTCAGCTTCATTGTTGGAGCAAGGGAAAGCTAATTTAACAGCTTTCTTGAAGATTTTACCTTGAACGTTTGACAGAACAATTCCAGCACTTCCTTCATTATGTGTGGAGGCACCATCAAAATAGAGTATCCAACAATCCTCTTTGTCTTCTACATACAATATCTCCTCCGGATTGTGCTTAGTGTATTTAAGTAACTCGACTAGAGCTTGACTCTTGATAGCTTTTGGCTTTTCAACAGTGATATCAAGTTCACTAAGCGTGAGCATCCACTTGGCATAACCACCAGTTAGGACAGGCTTTTGTAGTAGAAGCTTGATCGGATCAGAATTCGTGATTACTCTAACTCTGTGGGTGACTATGTAATGTCGAAGCTTTTGTATTACATACATTAGTACAACACAGAGTTTATATGTGAGAGAGTAATTTTTCTCTGAACCTCTGAGTAGACGGCTTAAGTAATAAACCGGTTTCTCCAAGTCTTCATAGTCTTGTGCTATTAGTATCCCAACTGATTCGTCAGATGCTGCCAAGTAAATTAATAGCTCTTTTTCTGGAGATGAGGCAACCATGACTTGTGAATCGGTGAGAATCTTCTTGATTTCTTCAAAGGCACGGTCATGCTCAGGACCCCATTTGTACTCTGTATCTTTCTTGGTTAATTGATGAAGAGGCTTGATAATATTGGCTAGAGCTGGAATAAATCTCCTGAGATAGGAAATCTTTCTAATGAATCCTCTCAATTGTTTGAGATCTTGAGGTGGCTTGATCTCCATTATTGCCTTTGCTTTATCTTCATCAATCTTGATTCCATCTTTATGGACCACGAATCCAAGAAACTTGCCTTCAGTGACTCCGAAAGCGCATTTCAAGGGATTCATCTTGAGATCATATTTTCTGCACCTCTCAAATATTTTTCTCAAGTGATCCAAGTGTGATTCTTTTCTTTGGATTTTACCACCAAATCATCGATGTAATCTTCCACATAATTATGAATCATATCATGAAAAATTACCGTCATTGGCCGTTGATAAATGGCTCTTGCATTCTTCAATCCAAATGGCATTACAGTGTAGTAGAAATTGCCAGGTGGAGCTCTGAAAGCAATCTTTTTGGCATCTTCTGGATCCATCTTGATTTGATTATAGCCACTGAATCCATCCATGAATGAGAACATTTCATAGTTAGCCGTTGCATCGACAAGCATATCTAGATTTGGTAGTAGAAAATCGTATTTTGGGCATACTTTGTTTAGATCTCTGAAATCTACACAAATTCTGATTTGTCCATTCTTTTTTCTCACTGGTACTACGTTTACCAACCATGTCGCATGTATGTATGGTTTTATGAACCCAGCTTCTAACAATTTTTCTATCTCTTTTTTGATTTGCAGCTAGATTTGATTGATGAAATTCCTCGCAGTCTGCTTAACTGACTTAAAAGTAGGATTTACATTAAGCTTGTGTATGATTAACTTACTGCTTAATCCTGGCATGTCTTTGTAGGTCCATGCAAAAACGTCATGATATTCTTTCAGCAATTTTATTAGAGCTACTTCAAAATCTGGCTCTAATTTGGCAGAAATAAACGTTGACTTTTCTTCTCCATCTTCTGCCAAATTTATTTTCTTGAGCCCTTCTTGAGGATTATTGGGCTCGTCTTGTAATTTTTCTGGAGCGAGTGGAATGGCTTTTACTCGTTCTGAATTCTGCGTAAGACAAAATTTTTCGAAGCTCGCGAGGTCATTGCTGGCCTCACCACAACTTCATAATCGATAAGCGATTCTCCCATCGGGTAGAGTAATTCACTGAAGAAAAGATTCTTCTACTGAATCAATCTCCATCATGTTGTTTGAGGATGACCCAACTGCATCAATAGTTGCATGCAACGATACTCCTTGTGGCTTTATCTCGTTTGGCTTATCAAAAATATTATCAAAGAATGTAGCCTCTGCCCAAAAAACTTCTTATTGAGCAAACAGAGCCTTTGTTGTGGCACTAGGATTTCTCTTTTACCTCTTATCGCTTTCAGACACTGATGCAACGTAGAAGGTACCACTTGATTGTGGTGAATCCATGGTCTTCCAAGCAGCACATGATAGGACACATCCATATCAATCACAAAGAATTTAGTTGGTGCTCGGATGAGTCTAACTTGCAGGTCCACGTTAACATGCCCTTTTATAGTATGAGAACTTGATGCAAAAGTGACAAGTGATGTAGTTTGCACGATCAATTTACTTTCTAGAATTCCGGCTACTTTGAAAACTTGCCAAGACATGAGATTAACTGATGAGCCATTGTCTACCAAAGCTCGTCTGAAGGGAATGCCATTTACTTTAGCTTCCTCATAGAGTGGCTTGTTATGATTGAAGTTCATAACTTGGGCATCTTTCTTGGAAAATGTGACCGTATCCTCGTCTCTTTTGGCAATTTTTCTAACAGCATGATTAATGGAGCAACATTGTGGACTAAACCATTGAGATATCTTGAAGATTGATTATGTAGCTTCTTGACGAGCTTCATCTCTAAATTCTAAAGTGTCAAACAGATTTTTGAAAGCTCGAGACTTCATGAGATTTTCCATCATTATATTGATTTCTTCTCCTTTTGATGATTCTTCCTTGGCTGGATCGTCGACAGTTAGATCAATAACCGTACAAGTGTTTACTTGCCCTCTTTCATGATTGGGAAAATGATCATTTTCAACCCTTTGTTGATGTTGCCCAATCAGAATTTCTCCTCGTTGAGCTTTCTCATGATAAACTCTTCGGACAATATAACAGTCTGATATGGCATGGTGCACGCTTTTATGTAGCAAGCAATATTTGGGATCTTACATTGCTTCTTGTGTTGGTTGTCTCCTGGGCTGTGGGCATTTCAGAACTCCATCTTCTATCTAGGCTCGCACCAAAATATTGATTCTATCTTTGGTAAGTGGTATTTCTGGCGGAATTGGCTGATCTCTTCTACCTTGTTGGCATTGATTAATTGTAGCAACCTCTTTCCTTCTTTTGGAGAAAGGTGGTCTGTTCCAATTTTCAGTAGTAATTCTTTTATCAGGCATAGCTTTGCGCATTTTTGCTACTGTTGCTTCAGTATTGCTGACTCTAAACATTAGTTTAGCAAAATTTGAGCTCATATGATTTTCAATATGAACTTTGTATTCAGCTTGCATTCCATTGATGCACACTCGGATCAATTCTTCTTCTGAAATAATTTGATTGCAGTCAATAGCTACTTCTTTGAATCTGTTTACATAGGCTATAAATGATTCATCTCCCCTTTACGTTGTGCTGGAGAGATCAGATAAGCCCAACTTGCGTTCTACTGCAAAGAATTTTGTGCAAAATATTGTTACCAATTCCTCCCAGGTACCAATACTGCCTGCTGGTAAATTGACGAACCGAGAGTATGCTCGGTCAGTGAGAGATTTTGAGAACTCTCTCAATCTTAATTCATGGTTGCTGGCATAGACTCCCAGATTATCTAGGAAACCAATGACATGTTCCCTAGCATTTCCTTTCTTCCCATCAAATTTCTTAAATCGAGGATTAGTATAATCCTTCGGATATGACCTGGAAAGAATACTAGCAGGATATGGAGGTCGAAAGTCTACTGCTGCAATAATCTTGCTAGCTTTTTCTACTTCAGACTTGAGCATTTCTTGAAGTTCTTCTTTTCTAATAAAACTTTTGGGAGCTTCATTATCAGTACTAATTAAAGTTGGGGCAATAGGATTGGTAGGGTCTTGATTTGAGGCATGAGAATTATTGTTGTAAGGTAGAGCTGAAGTGGAAGGTCTGGCTCCATGAGATTTTTCGATATTGGTAATCTTTTAGAGAATTTCAGCGTGAGACAATTGCATGTCTGCTTGAGTTTGTCTCATACTATCTAATGAGGCTGCTAATTTAGCAAGGAGAGATTGAGCTTCGGCATTGATTACCGGATTTTGCTCGTTTGCCATTTTGAGGAAAGGAAGAAAAGAAGAAATAGGGTTTTTTTTTTTTTTGGAAGGAAATTTCTGAAAAAAGGGAGACAGAAATTTGACAGAATTTCGGGACGAAAAATTAAAAGAAATTTGATGGAGTTTCAAGAAGATGAAATGGCAGAATTATGGTGCAAAAGAAACGAGATAGACAGAATAGCGATACACCGGATAGAGTAACGGCGCACCGCCAAGTGTCGAAAATGAAACGGGTAGGGTAACGGTATACCGGATAGAGTAACGGTACACCGTCAGGTATCGAAAATAAAACAAGCAGAGTAACGGTACACCGCCGGATACTGAGAAATAAAACAGGCAGAATAAAGGTACACCGCCGGGTGAAGTTGAAAAGTTAACAAGATACACTTGCGGATCTTGGGAATTCCGAAAAAACGTCAGTTCCCCTTTGGCTACTCCCAGTGGAGTCGCCTTTTAATGTTCGGGGTCAGAGTTGTACTCTGGATTAATTAGTATGACCTGTACTTAATTAAAACAAAGCAGAAGATAATTGGATTAGACCGTTAGAATGCACGACAGAAAAGGTCGTCACAACACTTCCACGTGTCAAAACAGGATAGGCGGTTGTAATAAGAACAACTCTTCCTACGTATCTCGACAAGATTAGCAGTTGCAAGGATGACTCACTTAGTGTGCGGGGAAATAAGCATAAATAAAAATAATATTAAAAGTTGACGGAGGCGAATAAACCGACCATATTATCAACTGAAGACTAGAAATAATATAATAATACAATAAATAAATTGACAAGGAATTAAATATTACTAGTTGACTGAGGCGAATAAACCGACCATAGTGTCAACTAGAAGTTAGCAACAGAAATAAATTGCAGAAAAATAAATAGTTAATAACTGACGAAGGCGATACCGTCCATATGCCAGTTTTAGTTAGTTAGAGGGATTAGAATTACGAGACGGTAAGTCCAGCCATATCATTGTAAATAATAGTAAATAATTGAAATTAAAGTGCTGAAATTTAAATGAAGCGGTGTGATCAGTTGCGAGGGAAAACAACACAGATCACTAAATAAATGCACATAATAATTAAAAGGAGAGCAAAGTAATCGATTGCACTTAAAGCAGCAATACAGATTACTTTACGGGGAATGAGAAGCATAGTAATTGATTGCACTTAGAGCAGCAATACGAATTACCCGCCAAGATAGAGATACAAGACAGATATATATATATATAATATAGAGAGCATGAAACCTCGAACTTGTGCTACAGGTCAAGCACGAGTTTGTGGAGAGTAGCTCGGTACCCAAAAATCACTGAAGCACACAAGTCAGAAATTGAGTTTGAATGAATACAACAAGATGTTAAGAGAACAAAAGATGACCACGGGTGGAGGAAAAAGAAAACAAAGAGCAATAGTGATGATGGTGGCATTGGAGAGAATAACAAGGTGGTGGTGAGTAGTTTAATGGTGATATAGACAAAATAAGGCTACGGTTTGGACAATAAAGAAGGCAAGAGAGAGGAGAGGAGCTTGAGATCTTCGATTAGATATAGAACATGAGATAGAGAGGGAGAGAAAGGGACCGGATGGAAGAGAGAAAATGAGAGCTTGTATTGATAGTTTTTGAACTGAAAAATTCCTATTACAAATGAAGGGAGCATATCCCTATTTATAGGCAAAAATTGCCTTGTAAGACAAGTTCTTAGGCTAGAAATAAATGAGGTGTCAAACCTCCATTGGCCAAGCTTGCTTAAGGTACAAGAACTTGTCTTGCAAGTTCTTAAGCTACAAGGTCCTAAGGCACAAGTTGGATGAGGTGTCAAACAAGAACTTGTTGCACAAGTTCTTCTATTACAAGTAGTTTAGCTTAGGGTAAAGGTACTTAGGCGATAAGTACTTGGTCTTCAAGTTGTAATATTCTGGAACCTCCTAGAAGCATTAGAACAATTGTCTTTAATCTTGGACACTTGTACATGAAGGGAATGACTTCAAAAAGACACGTAGTTCAGCTCCTAAACGACATGTAGCTCGTGTAGTTTAGGCCATATGACGTGTAGCTTGAGTCCAAGTGACATATAGTTTAGGTATTGGTGAAGAAGTCCCAAACGACGTGTTGTTCAAGCTGTGTTATACGTCGTTTAAGCGAGCTAGTTTAGGCTAATAATTTTTATGCTTAATTAGTACTAATCAATGTCTTAGGATTAATCCTAAAAAATTAGAAAAACCCCAAAACAACTTGTTTTATCTACGGCATGTATCAAAGATGACAAATATTAATTGATCGTCATCACAATAATATGGGTTAGCATTTACTTTTTCATAAAAATAACATGGGTCGTTAGTCTGATAGACAAATATTGGTAAGCTAGCATTGTTGCAACTTGCAATAATATATGTGCTGGTGTTGACGTGGGCCAAAATTAATGCCAAAACACGACATATAAATATGGGCACCAATCCAATAGGTTTTTTTTTTTTAACCTATGTGTAGGGTATTAATTTGGCCAATGAAAATTTATCATGCACATTTTTTTATTATAAAAAGTAGGAGAGAGAAATAGCATTAATGATGCACGTCTTTTCATGTATCTCATTATAGTCATTGGATCACCATTAGATAATAATTCAACAGTTAAAAAAAAAAATACCAACACATAGGTAAAAAAAAAAATACCTACTGGATTGGCAACCTATATATATATATATATAAAATTTTTATCTTTCACGTATTAAACAAAAAAAAAAAATCTACTGAGATACTAAAGCGCGCTGATCATTCAGCTCCACCATATCTTCGGTTCAAGAAGCAAAGATCGATAATTTGAGCGGAAAAAAAAGAAAAGAAAGGAAGAAACTAAAAGCATAAGTCTTTTTGTTTGATTTTTGTTTAGTTTATTTATTTTTTTAAATTTTCAAGTCATTTTTCTTAGACAAAACGTTAATGGTGAATATATTCAAAATAATATAACATATCGACAATCAAATTAAATATGAACTATATGAACATAAATAATAAAACAAGAATTAAAATGTTTAATAAATAAATCGAAGTTTGTGTATCACACAATCTCAAAACAAATTTGCCTCCTCTCAAAATGTTTGAGGTTGTTAGGCATCCGTCTCTCATAATACAGCAATTTTCTGAAATAGCAAGTAGTGCACTAAACTTCTACTTATGGCGAATTGAAATATTGTATGAACTCTATCAAGATTCGAAGAACTAGAACTAGAACTAAGAACTATAATTAAAACTAAGCAAACAACAAGAACCCAAAAACTAGAACTAGAATAGTGCAGAGAATTTGAGAGAGATGAGAGGTTAGCTTTTGAAGGTGTGAATAAATGAGAAGAATTGATCCTTTTTTTATAGTCGATGTTGAAGCAGCTCAATAGTAAGAATAAGCTGGCAAAAGAGGAGAGAAGTGTAGTGAATTGAGGAAAGGTGACAAAGAAGCACAGGGAATAGAGACGTTCAGTTAGAGTTAGTAATCCACAACTGATGTTAAGGCACACATTTGTGAGCCATGACAAAATTATTTTTTGGACCATTTATTGTATTGGCATCTTATTGGACATTTATCTTTAATTCCAATTTACCGTAATTGTTATTTGAAGTATAATATTGGATCGTCTTTCAATAAGAAAAAAAGAATTTGTAGTTTCCCAATTGTGATTTCCCTTTTAATGTTTTCTAGTTTGATTCTGTTAGGTCCAATGTGTTGGCCAGTATTGGCAAACAATTGGCAAAAATAATAAACTCAAATTGTTGTGAGAAAACTAACAAGTTGTTGCAACAGGTCTGCTGATGTTGTAAAATACTTGTTGTAACAGATTTACAGGATTGCTCGTAACGGATTTACATAGGCCAAAAATCTAATTTTGGAAACTTTTTGTTCTTGTATCTTTTGGCCTAATTTTCCTTATTAAATGTTTCTAGAAGGATAATAAGGATTATTGCTGATGGAATTTCGTGACTAAGCTAGGCATAATTGATTGAGATATTTTATCTCATTTTTCCTTGATTAAGTTTCCATTTTTAGATTGATTCTTGCTCTTTATTACATCAAATCTTGGATAATGAATTTTTA
>JXTC01000006.1:877348-932340 GCA_002914845.1 Trema orientale
TAATTATTGCAACGACAGTGACAATCAATTTTTATATTTGTTTATTTCTAATAATAAATCAAAAAATTGGTATATCTGCGATCTTGGATCTTTCAGATTCTAATCACACGTTACCATATTTATTAATTAGTCCAATTACTTGATTTTGAATTTCTGAATGCTTATTGACTAGTCTCGTGCAAGAATTCGTGTAAGGATAGTAGTGGTCCGTTTTCAATTTTTTCTTAATATAGTCATTGCTGTTGCAACAACAATGACAAAATAGGAAATGTTTGTTTTAGCTAAAATTAACGTGTGATATTTATTTCTATATATTCCTGAGTGCTTATTAAAGTGTTTGTGATATTCTTAACAACTTTAATGCTAGAATATATTACCCAAAACTCTAGTTTCTTATAAATGGTGTTTTTCCTTAAATACACAGTATTGTTGCAATAACAGAGTTCCTAATTTGGAATAAATCAGTTTTGCCTCACCAATGTTTGTTTATGTAGGATTTCGTCCAAGATTACTCTTTTATGTAGAGTGGGAAATGAGGCACATTTATCTATAAAAGCTCAAGACTTATGAAGACTAAGTGTGCCTAAACTGAGTGAAATAAAGAGCTTTTTGTTTAAGGGTTTTGGGGTATGAGTTTTTTTGTATGATCTATTAATGTACTTAGAATGCTAGCTATAAATATCTTTGTATTTGAGAGTTATTAAATTCTTTCAGAAAAGAATTGGGCATCTTCTCGAGAAGATATGTTTTAAGCATTAGAAGGAGTCCAACGTCGAAGCAGAGAAGATTGATCCAGCCTTTGAAGGAAGTTCAAGAGCGTGAAGTCAAGTAAGTCGAGTGGAACTCGCAGAACATACGAGTGATTAAGTCAAACACATTATGCCAGGATATAGGAAAGGCTCTTAGTTTGAATAAGTACATTGTTGTTTGTACTTTAAAAATTATTAATAATACATTTTATTCTCTAGGCATGGCCCCATGGAGTAAAAGAGGATCGAATTACGTAAAAATCTTGTATGTCTCTTTACTTATTATTTTGAGTATCAGTTATTATTTGTTTAACTTTGTCTGTAAATCACGTTTGCAATGATAGAAATGCTCTTGTAACAGTAGATACAATCAAAATTTGATTAACTAATTATTTTCTAATTTTGAAATAATTAGTTAGAAATTTGACATTCCTACAAAATGGATCTTTCAAGTAAATGATGGAGCCATGTTAAGGCAAGGAGGCATATGCCTCCTGGATTTTTAGGGAAAAAAATTCCCTAACATATAATATATATATCTATGTCTAGTAATTAGTATTTATATATTAAATTAATTAATTTATGTCTTTCTTAGTAAATTTAAACTTTTTATATTTAATTACATTCAAAATTAGATTAATTATTTCTCTAATCCTTAAATATCATCAATCTATTTAATTTGAAATTTCTTATAGTTTATTGTCATCTCTTTTAACCTTTATAGTTTTTTCTCCCTAAATTTTATCAATAACTTATATGTTTCTTAAAAAATTATTAACTTAAACAACTAACAATTGTTATATTATATTAGGCTATGCATAAAATTAAAAAAAAAAAATTTATGTTTAATACATGATTTGTGTGTGTATTTAGACACACATATGTTGGCAAATCTGTCTAAATATTTTGTATTTGTATTTGTTAAAATATATTCTATTTCATCGGCAAATTAAGTTATGATGTCTGAGATTAAACTTGAAAATTATGTAGGCAAATTGACTTTTATTGAATCTTTTTTTAAGCTAGCTTAAAATATTGATTTCTATATTTGCCCCTCCTGAAGTAGAACTCCGCCATTGTCTAAAATGGTATTAGAATAAAGCCACTAACATTTATTCAGTGAGATTTTGGAAAGTTTTTTTGGATCTGTTTTTGCAGGAATGTCTTTTCTATCTTAAAGACATTTCGTGTCCTTCTTTCCTTGATAGAATAAATTATCCCAATTGAAAAACTAGGATGAGGACATTTATTAAGGCTTTAGATTTTAAAACTTGGAGACTAAACTTAATTGGTTGGACCCATTATATACTACCAAAGATGATGAATGGAAGACAATCGTCAAACCTGAGGTTGATTAGTTATCTCAAGATGACATGTGGCTGGTTTTAATAAGAAAGCACTTATGACATTTTCAATGGTTGTGATACCAAACAAATCAAGTTCGTGTCTTCCTATAAATCGACCAAGGAAGCGTGGAAAATCCTTCAAATAACTTTTGAAGGGTCACGTGACGCATAACAAATTCTTATATCTTACTACAAGATTTTGTGTCTTCCTATGGATCTGCAAGGAAGCGTGGAAAATCTTTCAAACAATTTTTGAAGGGTCAGTGATGCATAACAAACTCTTGTATCTTACTACGAGATTTTGAGTCTTACGTATGCATGATAAAGAGTCATTTTCTGATTTTTATTCAAAATTATGTGATATTGTTAATTAATGAGTCTTTTGCACTTGGTGAAAATATTCCTGAGTCCACACTTGTAAGAAAAATTATCAGGTCTCTTCTAGACAGATTTTAGCCTAAGACCATCGCCATTGAAGAAAGTAAAAATATGAACACTATGAAGGTGGAAGAGCTAATGGATTCTCTTCGTACTTTTGAGATGAATTTGAAATATTAAAAGGAAAAGAAATCCATTGCTCTCAAAATTGTCCAAGAAAAAGTGGAAGTTAAACATTCCAATGAAGATGATGAAGGTAATGAACTTGCACTACTTACAAAAACATTCAAAAAATTCTTGAAGAAAGTAGGCAAGCAATCTAAACATAATTCTTCCACTCCTAAAAAATCTATAAAAATTCCTCCAAATCTTTTGATTCTTTCAACAATAAGGGTATAAAGTATAGGGAATGTAAAGGATTCGGTCATATCCAATCTGAATGTGCTTAACACTCTTAAAAAGAAAGCAGAATCATTTGCCAAAATATGAGGTGATAAAGAGTTAGATGGCAACCAAAATGAAGACAACAGCAATGTAGGTAGTCATGCATATTGATCTTGTAAGTCCAATATTTTTTGGTAACCAGTGTTGTATTCAGAAAAATGCAGGTTTGATTGTATATTAAACAATCTCGATTACAATAGAAGAAAAAGTTAATTTTGTGGCTGAATCTGACTTAGTGAGTGATAATGATTCAGATCTTAACGAGGAATCACTTGGAGAGGCATACCAAAAAATGTACTCTCAATAGGATAATGTCTATGATGAGAACCGAGCATTGGAAAGTAATAACTTTGCACTTCTTTGGTTTAAAGTCAATTCCAAGAAACGAATGTAAGAGCTGGAATTGCTAGTTGACGAAAAAGAAATAAAGTTAAAAGAAGATTCAACCGAGATTACTTTCAAAAGGCTCACTTCTAATACTTCTAAATTAGATCATATTTTGTTAACTAGCAAATTTTCTGATGACCATTCAGGTCTTGATTTTAAAGATGAGTGTTCTAAAAATAAATATTTTTTTATTAAAGATGAAATTGTTTCGGCACCTGTCAGCATACCTGATGTTGTAACAGCAGGTTTATTTGTTTCATACGAAAAAAAAAAAAAAAAAAAAAAGGTCATATTTCTGTTCCTGATGTTGCAACAGCAAGTTCATCCACAGTAAACAGAAAAAGTAAGAAATTTGTACCCACATGTCATTTTTGTGGAGTTAAATTCCTTTAAGAAAACGCGAATGACCAAATGCATTACTTTTAATGTAATGTGACCAACTTTATCACGTTTTCTATGTTAATTTAATTTGAAAAACAAGTCAGACTCTAATTAAAAAAAGCACGATATATTTCTCTGTATATACCTATGCTTTAAACGTCAAAACAAAGCCTTACAAAGTGACAAATATTTTGAGTCTTTGAGATCTTTATCTATATCTGATTATGAAAACCTAAGCTGCAAAAATATATTTTGAGAGTAAAATTATAGTAACTTAGAGAGAACGTATTTGGTCTAAGGTTCTTTGTTTTAAACTCAGATTCTTGTAGGTGCAGTAAGATCTTATTGTGTTCTTTGGGAGAAGAAGATTACAGCATTGATGAGAGTTTGATTGCAGCAAATGTTCAAGACAAGTGGTACTCACTGAATAAGTCTAGCAAGCTGATTCTGTACACGACTGCGATAAGATCAAAGGATTCTTTTATTTGTTTAAGTCCGATTGATGTTTGTAATCTTTTTTAACTTATTAGATTGTTCAATAGCTGGATGTATAGAGTAGGATTTCTGAACCACATAAAAATTGTCTGTTCTTATTTTATTTTAGGCTTTGGAGTAATTAAATTAAGTGGACATTAATTAAATTCAATAAATAGCAAAAACATATAACGGAATAAAAAATCACATTAAAGTGCAAAATTTTCTGAAACGCATGAAAATTTAAAACTTGGAATATTCATTTTATTTCTTATAACATATATATTTGTCCTCATATGTAGCAAAAATACTTGTAGAGACTTTTCTCCCTTCTTTTTTCTTGGAAGACAATAAAAATAATGCTGCAAAAACTAATTTCCTCCTTGCTTTTGCTGGTCCTAATAATATATTTTACACAAAACCCAAAACCAAACTCCTCTCCAATTAAAGGGACAAAAAAGTAGGAGAATCTTTTTTTTTTTTTTCCTTTTGAAGCAAAAATAATATTCATAGTAATTAATCACATCAAACCACTATATATATATAATTTAGAGACTCTAGAGAGCAACAACTTGAGGCTGATCTGCATGTAATTGAGTGAAATGTGGACTTTGAAGAGCCTGATGAAGTAGGTCATGGTCATGATCATAAGAATCCCTGTAAGTCTCTAAGTTGACTTCAGCGCTTATTATGGCTGAAATGCACAGCTGTTTTCGCCATTCTTCTAAGTGTGGAAATCCAACATAATCTCCATATCTATCACAATACTGCAACACAAAGCAAATGGGATTTTGTAGAGCTTAGAATGCAAGCTAAAACATTTGTATATAAATATGTGTAGGTAATCCTAAAACTCTACCCATTTAAAGCATAAAAATTAAAGCCTCTTGATATGGATTTAGATTTAATCTAATGATTAATCAAAAACAATTATTAATTTATTTGTTATTAGTAGTAATTAAGCACATATATGTAGATCCTGCATCCTGTAAACTTCTAATTATCTAGTTACATATTTTGTCATGTATAGTAATTTTTTCGTATTGGTATATGCAACGTTGTAGTAACTACTATTATGTGACGGTGGTGATTAGATTAGAATTGATACCTATCATCAAATTTGTCACTTATGGGAAGAGACGTACACTATCCAATTTAATAGGTTATGGTGTATAGCAGTGTACTATTATAGTACAATATAATTTGGACTAATAACGTACTTGCTAGTGCTAATAATATTCTGGAGTCTTTTTAACCCTTCACTTTCACTAGTGCTCTTTTGATCCGTATCAATGCTTTGAGGGTCTTGACAAATACATAAATACATATAAAATTTCATATATATGTGTATACAAACACACAATTAAACTAAACTTGTTACCTCAAAATCTGCAATGTCGTGGGTGCTTTGCTTAGGAATACCAGCAAGATCTCTTGAGTGATAAAATTCCTTAATGGACTGCATCATATCATCCCATGATGGCAATGTTCTTTTTCCAGACAACAGTTGGGCTATCCATTTCGCTTGTGATTCAAAGAAAGGGAACCCAATTATCTGCATTAATTAATTGTTTTATAAATCACACAATTAGTAGAGAGTACATATTAAACACATAATTAGTATTATTACTACTTAGTTAAGATTACTAATGCAAATCAAATTTATGGAACATGACATAAACTTCATATATAGAAAGAAATAATGAAATGAAATGATGATATTGTATATGAAGCTTGTACCTTTCTAGGAATGCCTATAAAGGAGAGAGAAGGAGCAAGAGATGGAGGGAAAGTATGCTCATAAAGAGGGCCCACTCTGTCATCATCCAAAGTGACTATTCCTTTGGTGTCAAGAAATGGTAATGTGTATGAATATCTGCAAAGTGTACAAACTCAAAGCTTACAAAAGCACTTGCTTTAATCAATAAAGATTATTATATTGTCAAGGGATTGAAGGACAAGCTCTGATCAGTCGTATAATTGAAAAATGGGGTCCACACAAAATCTCCCTAATCCAGTCAAAGCTCATAATCAACCAATCAGATAGACCAAACAACCTTGGTGCTTTTGCCAATTGAAGCTATTTAATTAAGCATTATATATAATTAAATTAACATTTAAGTTTCTTTTCTGGGAATTCTACATAATAGGGCCGTTGGCAGAATAGACCTATCAGTACGTAACATCATTATCATGTGTTTCTAAGTGTCAGACCATATATATTATTAGAATTGTGTCACAATCAAATAACATAAAAATAATAGAATGTTCTACATATTTTTGACAGTTTGCTACAGTAGAATGTGCTTTTTTTTTTCTTTCCAAACTTAGTTACTACAAATGTTGAAATTTAAGGTTCAAATTTTTCACAACTATAAGAAGAAATAAATAATCAAATAATCAGCATTAAAATGTGTTGAGAGAAAGGGTATTGACCAATTCCAAATAAGGTTGGAATTTAGATTATTACCCTGTGCAGTATATAAGTGTATCAGCGATGACCCAGGAACCATCCATAAATGAGACCTTCCCATCTTCTTCAAGGGATTCTATCTGGAGCAAAAATAATTATTGTAATTACTAGTTTATTGATCAATATAATACATAATAGCTAGTAACTAGTAAGTGTTTACATATGCAAAACTTTCTTTTTGTTTTTTTTGTTTCAATATATAGTTGCACTATTTCAAATTATTATAGTCAACTAGCTTGATCAATTGAGAAGCATATAATTAATAACCTGAGGACGAAGATGCAAGTTCTGATGTTTGGATATGACTTTAGATAAGCCCTCGGATATGTTCATGGATCTAGAACTGAGGTACACATCTTTAGCTACTTCCACAAGCTCCATTGATAAATCTTGCCCACTTAGTGAATTTCCAACAATCACCACAACCTACACATGTTATTATTATTATTTATTCTAAAGGAAACATTATTATTCTTCTTATTTATTAGATATATAGAGCAAGAGCATACAATATTACTTTTTATATCCAAAATCCAAGTCCCACAATAATCAAATATTTTTTTAATTATTTAATATATTATACTTTACCTCATTGCGAAATGGCTCGGGAACCCTGTAAAAATGACTATGCATTTGCCTTCTCTTCCAAGAATCCATTCCTACAAAATGTTGTTCAAACAAAACACAACAAAATCAAGGAGATCATATCCAACCAAAAAAAAAAAAAAACATGGGAACAGATTATATTGAGTGATAAATAAATATATATTTCTTTTCATGGGCACAGCTCAAAAATCACTTTTCTTTTGCTTTCTCGAGCCCATTAACATTTCTAAAGAAAAAGAGAGATATTATAATAATAAATAATATATAATATACTCATAGAATCACCTCTGATAGAAGGCAACTTTGGTGAAGAGTAATGGCCAGTCGCCACAACCACAGCATCGAAAACCTCTTCCACCACTTTTTTATGATCAACATCTTTATTGTTATAATCACTATTTTTCCAATATTCTTTACTCCTCACAACCCATTTAATCAAGTGATCTTTCCCAACAACACCGTTTTGATCAAAACCAACCATCCCAACATACTCAACCCGAGTATTAAACCTTATCATATCCCTCAACCCGAACCACTCACAAAAGTCTCTCAAATACAAGTAAACCTCCCTATGACCCGGGAACCTCCTCGGGTCTCGGCCTTTTTTGACCGAGAAAGGAAAGTCAGTGAACCCCATGGTCTCTCTAGGGGACACTAGCCTCAATGAGTCATAAACACTAGAGTGAACCTCTAAGAAAGTGCTACTACTGCCACCACTAATGTCCCTTCCCAAGGGATCATGTCCCTCTACATTAGGGTCGTACAGCCATTGCCCTCCAACGTCGTCGTTTTGCTCGAGGACCACCGCGCTGTGGCCTTCTTTCCTTAGCTCCCTAGCGGCCACCAGCCCCGATGGGCCTGCTCCGATCACGCACACGCGTTTCGACAAGCATATCGAGGACACCATGTCGTCGTCGATCGAGATCAGCTAATTAAGAGGAATTTGATTAATTTGTATAGGATTCGGAGGGAGAAGAGAAAAAGAAAATGTGTTATGTTGTGGCCTTGTTACGTGGTTGGGGGTTGATATATGTAAGCTATAAATATAGGTAATAGTATATGGGTGAATGTTATTGGTTACGCAAAGGTTATAAGATATTAATAAATAATGGTGTGTGTGGTGTTGGTGGCTTAGACGGTCGTTGAAACGAGTCCCATAAAAAGACAGACCATTTTATTGTCGTTTTGCTAAGTTGTGGGACCACCGAGTCTTAATACTTTCCGATGAAGTTTTCTGATATATGGGTCACATATGACATGAAGTATAAAGTATACTACACCCTCATATTGATGTTTAAAACATTTTCCTTATGTAGCATTTTTATTTATCGTCACTGATCTTATTATTATATGGTGATCATGTTTTTATATATATTTGCTTTAAAATAGGCGATCAACTGTATCTCACACTATTCATTACTCTTTGACCGATTCATATTGAGCTAGTAATTACTATCTTACAACATAGAGCAATATTATGCAGAACTACTTATAGCTAATTACTAGCCATTCACATATCAAAATGTGGGACAATTCTCACTAGATTTTAACTAACAAGTTGAAAAAAACCTACAGTGATCATCAATGCATGATTTGTGACATTTAACGTTTTTCGTTTGTATGTCACTGAGAAGTGTACGAACGTATTATACATATATTAAATAGGACCTCCCTACATATTAATTTTTATTATGTGTAATTGGGGTATATACACCTCTATTATGTACAGAGCATGTTAGGACGGCCTATTATTAAAGAGGACATATATACTATTCAATACTTATGATGACGTGGGTTAATATAGTATAGACAAATGGTTGAACTGTGCTCCTTTAGCGTATAGAGTTGCAATAATATGTGTTAGAATTGACGTGGGCTAAACTTAATGCCACAACACAATGGGACCACGTAACATTTGCAAGTAAGAAGGCTTAAGAGAGAAAAAGGTTATATATATATATATATATATATATTAGGCTTTCGATGTAATTCTCTACTGGGATCCCGTTACACGATTTAGCCTACACCGAATATATTTATTTAATATGATATTAGACAAACTTGTACTGTATTACTTAAATCGTGTAACAGGACCGGTCTCTTCGGGATTACATCCTACCCTTGTATATTATATCCAATATATATACATCTTTCACGTGTTAAAAGAGTCTGCCGACACACTGAAAGTACTCAACTTCTCCATGTCTTCGGTTCAAGAAGCAAAGATTGATAATTTTTTTTTTTAAAAGGCAATCTTTTTGTTTCAAGTTATTTTAATTTAATTGGTGACTTTGTTTGCGTTTGATATTGATTATTTGTGAGAAAGAGAGCTATGTAAATCTTTTGAGATTATATTCGAGCTGTTAACTTTATCATGAGAGTGTTGATTAATTAGCTATCAATCAGATTAGAGCTTGCTTGTATATATTTTGTTTTGTGATTTTTAATTTTAAAATAAAAAAAGTGGTTAGATCTTCTCAAAAATTTGTTTAAAAAGATCTTAACCTTCCATTTCATTTAAAAAAATTAAAAGACATAAAATAAAAGTGTATTCAAATACCTAAGTTCCATGCTAATTTGCCATTAAATTTAAAGAGTAATTTTTATACACCTATATATTTTGTATATTTATGTGTGATTATTCCGGGTAGTTAAGTTTATGTTTATGTGTATTTTATATATATATATATATATATATATATATATATATATATATATATATATATATATATATATATATATATNATGAATATTAGTGTAAAAACATAAAATTGTACGACTATTTAAGTAAAAATCAAAGAAAAAAAGAAAACGTAAATCTAAGTAACCTATCTTTAAGTACGGTCAAATTCAAGCACTCAAATGTGAATAAAACTTTTTTTTTTCTAGTGACCATTTTTTAATACATATTTAAAAAAAAAATCAGGTACGAAACTATCATCTAAACCCTCTTTTCTCTTTTTACAAAACTAATTTAGAATCTGAACTTCTGATGGAATAACATTATATTGATCAACAGGATATATAGTGAAACTAGCTAGGCTATTAATTAATATACATGTATAGATCAAAATTAAATGGAAACTCTTCAAAAAATAGTAAAAATAAAAACAGAAATTTTAGCCGGCTCGCCACCCGGCGGGCCAGCCGCGGCAGGAGGAACATCGTGGACCAGTCATGTGACAAAGGCTTTTCAATTTTGATGACTCAGCTATGGGCCCGTTGAATTTGCTAGATGATGATCATTTGGGGACTGGGGTCATATTGATGGTGATAACACCTTAATTTGGTAATTGGTATATATAAAACTTAGAAGCATAGATGGTTTTGATTTGGTACGACCAATTTAGCCCGGCAGCCTTCTAATTTATATGGGATTTTCTATTTTAATTGATAATTATATACTATGACATTATCTATGCAGATGCACGAAAATTTATGATATATATAGAAAACCAAACTTTTACATATGGACCACTACGTACTTAATCAAATTCAAATAAGATAATTATGTGTAAGCCGCTAACGTGACACACTCTATTGTCTAATGGTAAAGTTTGTCATTGAAATCTCTTAATAAACATCCATGTTAAATGTTGGAAGCTCTTATGATAGCGCCTATACAAAGAGATACCAATCACGATTTCCTCTCTTTTTTTCTTTTTTTTTTTTTAAAAAATACATAATTAATGAGTATCTCAATTTATTGCTATAAACTATAAGCATATTTTCTTTTTTAAATTTGTTTTTTATATACAGATAATCATAGTCTAAATGGCTACGTAATTTACAAAAGATAGAGTGCATGATTATTTGCATGTCTTTGCTTTACTCTGAAATCAGAGTCCCCACTGAATGCCCCTTCTTCAAGCCAAGGGAACAACAGCAATCATGGAACTAAAGCAAACATGTTTGTTCAAAAACAATTTCCTTTCATGATCATTTGACCCTTTTTAACTTCATTTTTTAGTCTTGCTTTTTTCGAGAAAAGATTCTATTTTAACTGGAAGTGCCCTTCTTTCCCTTTCTTTTTCTAAGCTTTGATTTTATGTCTTGCTTCTTCATTACATTACAACATTAATTTATATTTAAAAAAAATAAAAAGAAACAAAAAAAAAAAACAACACTGATTGTTAAGTTTTATATGTAGATGTTATCAAAACTCTTAATTTATGAGTTACTTTATAAGTATCAGTAATATCTATGATATACTTGGATTTTTCTTTTGTATATTCGCCTTTGATCTATTAATTAAATAATGACGTTGAGTAAAAAGGGATCTAAGATTTTGCCTTTATTGGTGTGTAATCTAAGAATACAACTAGGACAAAATTAAATGATTTGCTAATTCATTCTATATGAATAATACATAATTGCAAATCCTTTGGTCCGTACACAATTTGTCGCTTGCATGTGTATAGATTACTATATATGTATCATATGTTAATATATCAGATTATAGGAAAACTTGCACGAATCACATTGCCGTTAATGAAAGTATTAGTGTGTATATATATATATGGTTGCCACTCCAATAGGTATTTTTTTTCTTTACCTATGGGTAGGTATTTTTTTTTTAGCCGTTGGATCACCATTATCACCATCTAATGGTGATCCAATGGCTATAATGAAGTACATGAAAAGACGTGCATCATTAATGCTCTAAAAAAAATGTGCAAGAAAAATTTTTATTGGTCAAAATGATACCTATGTATAAGTAAAAAAAAAAAAAATACCTACTGCATATATATATATATATATATATATATATATATATATATATATATATATATATATATATATATATATATATATATATATATATATATATATCGACAATTGGCTAAGTAGTTCTAGATTATTATTTTGCCAAGAACCCCTTAATAATATTCTCGATTATCACGCCCCCTAGAGATTATATACATTGCTTCAAACTAAAATCAATTTATCAAACAAGAAATTGATATGCTTGCTCACTAGTCGCTTCATAATTAAAGACGGTTAGAAATAATCTAGTGATAATCAAAATATTAATACAACTAATGAAAGTAATATCATGCATGTATATATATATATATATATATATATTATTAATATATATATTTAGTTTCAATCATGCATCCATCCAGATATAGTACTTGACTGTTTATATGTGACAATACACATATGCAAGGTCCCCTTTCTTGCGTATATAATTCAATCATGTTTGTGGTTTTTGATAATTAGCTACCTACTAAGCTACTTAATTACTAAATATGTTATTAATTTTCCCTTTTGTTTTGTTGAACGATCGAGCTAGCATCTTTCTCTTAATTTGTAGTTAATATCTGTATGAATTCTTTCACTTTAGGTGTTTAATCATTTGAGAATTCTAATTCTTTCACTTTAGGTATTTAATCATGTAAGAATTCTAATTCTTTCATGGGTATTTAATCATTTAAGAATTCTTTAATTGATCTTCAAAGGAAAATCAAATGACATTTATTATCACATTTATTATCATGAGAATACCTATGTTAGTTATAATTTATGAGGAGAAAATACGACTATATATATGTTATGTGAGATATAATTATAGTTCCTCATCATTAGAGAAACTATAGCAATTAGTATGCTGCTTGTTCTCAATTATAAAAATCACTACAACAAAAATGGGATTTCATATCACTTAGAATGTGACATGAATTATATTTCTCATCTGTTGCAAAATCATCGAGTATGTATCTCTCGTGGTAGTACATTCACGTTGATGTAAAGCTTAAAACTGACATGAAAGATGTTAAACATTAGTTTTAAACTAATGTCTAAAGTAAAGAATAGTTCTTTTTAAAAAATATGGCCGCAAGCAAGCAAGCACCATGTGAAGAGTGAGAAGTGGAGAAAAATTAGAGCATATAAAGTTATATTGTGGAAAAGCTTTTAAAACTTAAATTTTGAAATTCAAAATTCATATATGGAGGAAAAGATGGGTATTAGATGAAAATTTCATTGTTAAAAAAAGAATCTAATTAGAGTTTTCATGTCAGTTATCATATTGTTTTAAAACAGACGTGATAGTTAAAATTTTCGCGTTAGTTTCTTCAACGTGTAATATTTGAGTTTTGGGGTACTCATATTTTTTCGCTTTCAAAGGTTATAATATTATGCTCTGAGTTCAGAATTTGTTGTTTCTTTTTTTTATTACACTTAAGTTTCTGTTATCTATAAACATGTGATTTCAGATGTTCAAATTTTAACCATTTCTGTTCTTTTTTCCTCGATTTCAGAGCTTCAACGTGTAATATTTGAGTTTTGGGTCACTCATATTTTTTCGCTTTCAAAGGCTATAACATTATGCTCTGAGTTAAGAATTTGTTGTTTTTTTTTTTTTTGTTACACTTATTTTTCGGTTATCTATAAACACGGGATTTCAGATATTCAAATTTTAACTATTTTTGTTCTTTTTTGTCTCGATTTCAGAGCTTCAACGAGTACTATTTGAGATTTGGGGTACTCATATTTTTTCTCTTTCAAAGGCTATAACATTATGCTCTGAATTAAAAGTTTGATGTTTCTTTTTTTTTGTTACACCTAATTTTCGGTTATCTATAAACACGAGATTTCAGATGTTCAAATTTTAACTATTTGGTTAAAGTTTGACCATTTGAAGTTCTGTGCTTATATATAACAGAAAATTATGAGTAATAAAAAAGATAAACAATAAATTCTGAACTCGGAGCATAAAGTTATAGCCATTAAAAGCGAAAACATATGAATACCCTAAAACTCAAATATTACTCGTTGAAGCTCTGAAATCGAGACAAAATACAATAAAAATGGTTACGGTTTGACCATCTGAAATTCTGTGCTTATAGATAACAAAAAACTATTCGTAATACAAAAAAGAAACATCAAATTCTGAACTCGGAGCAAAATGTTATAGCCGTTGAACACGAAAAAAGATGAATACTCCAAAATTCAAGAATACTCGTTAAAGCTATGAAATCGATGCAAAAAATGACCAAAATAGTTAAAACATAACCATCTGAAGTTCTGTGTTTGTAGATAACAGAAAACTTTGAGTAACAAAAAAGATAAACAACAAATTCTGAACTCGGAGCATAAAGTTATAGCCTTTGAAAGCGAAAAAAGATTAATGACCCAAAACTCAAATATTACTCATTGAAGTCCTGAAATCGAGGCAAAAAATAACAAAAATGATTAAAGTTTCACCATCTAAAGTTCTGTGCTTATAGATAACATAAATGAAAGAGTAATTCTTTATTATAAACTGTACTATATTATATATATCCATCAAAACAAAGACCAGATGTATATGCTTTACAATTTTGACTAGTACTATACTTCTGAGATTTTACGTTTCCTTTTTTTTTAATAAATAATAATAATTTATTTTTACTTTTTTTTTGGTTGGCAAGTAGCATCGACAAATTATTGTTTTTTCTTTCTTTCTTTCTATTATTATTTTTTTTTTTTCATTTCGCTAAGTCAAAAAGTAAATATCATGCATTGTCATGCAAAAAGACCAATTATTAATTTGGTTGGTTACCTTTACTGGAAAGGTATATTGGTCCAAAAGCGTAACGTGAAAAATTATTGCTCTTTCTTGAAAGCTAGCATGCATGTATACTCAACGAAGCAGTGTATTTACGACAAGCACAGCTGGCTATATATATATCTAGACTCTAGCTATCATTTATTATGTACATGGACATAGATTTTTGCTTTATGTATTAGCAACGTCAAAGATCGATCCATATCAATCACTCAAAAGAAATAATAATCATGTAAATATTATTAAAAAAAAAAAACTCACGTCAATTGGATATATCAAGTTATATACCAACCAGTTGAGCATAGTAATAGCTATCTAAATAGACCTAATTACTCTATCAATACCAACCAATCCTCAGAGAAGCATGCACGTAACGACACATTAACAGCCAGGAAGTACTAATTATGTTTGGAATATTTTTTTTGGATAGAAAAATGCTAAAGTACACTTGCAGTTTTTAGCACCATATATTCAGAAAAATAAGTCCAGATTTTTTTTTTTAATTTAATTTGTATATAGATCCGATATCTCTGAGTCTCATAGTGGTATTGATTAAATGTATGCTTCTAATTAGCACTGCTCGATCTTTCTTTTGGATATGCATTTGTACGTATTTTATAATTTTGTATTTTTTAAGCTAGCTTGCTTGCTGAATATCAAAAATAACACTTTTGAGGTAAAGTATACTTCTTTTTTCATTATCACAAGCTAGCTGAGGGCATGTCAATTAACTCTTACAGCTAGATGATCAAAAGTATTTTAGCAGTCAAGAAAGACAACTAATCTTTTATTCCTAGCAATTAGTAGAGACACAAAATTCGGGGACCCCTTTAATAGCACACAGTTTCACTAACTAAAATAATTAATTTTTCAAGTCACTTCTTTAATTATATCTTTCTTTTGGATCTTTATTTTGACTTTTTTTCCTTTAATTTTTTCTGGTTAGTAAGTGTGCATAACATATACAAATTCTCTTCAACAATGATATGAAGACATAGAAATTTGATTTCAATTTTGTGATATATATATGATATCACATAAAAAATAAAATAAATGTACTAATGTTATAGATGATATAGTCTATATAATATTGTATGGATAGTTTACTACCAAAAATAACTCTTCATGTCACCAGTTCCTCGTTGGTCGTGTAATATAGGTGTAATCTATAGTTATCTAAGAAGACATGACATGTACTACGCTTTGATAGATCTACCTACCAAAATAATTGATGAAACAAAATCTTAAAGAGAGTCATATTGGAACTTGAAAGCGAGGTCATGTTAATTTTTCACTAAATATTCAATTTTTCTTGCGTGAATGCATGTGCCCTGTACATATGGCTGTCCATGTCTAAATATTAGAATGATCATTGTTGCCTAATACAAATAATATCCAGCTAATTTAAAATTCGAACGTATTTCTCCTACGCACCCCAATATTTTCTTTATTAAGATTTCAAATTACTGAGATTTTTTTGGAGATATATAAGATTATTTGATTTATCAAAACCCATCTCCCACAGTCTCTAGCAGCTTCTTCCCAGAATGACTTTGTTTATCAGATGGAGTTAAAAAAAAAAAAAATGGTGTGGGAGTAATCTCTCAATAATTATAGTACGTAGGAAATTATCAAATGAATTTAGTTAATTAACAAGATATATCTTGACGTCTGAACCAAAGAAAACATCACGGGATCAAATTATCTAGTCCCCGATTTACCTTAGGCTATGGGTGGTTATAAATAACTAAAAGAACATTACTCGTACCATATGACATGGGGTTAAGTAGACAATTACCACTTTTTTTAAATATTTAACTAAATTTACCACCACTATTAGATTCTACCACTTTTGGGAGAGAATTAATCAAGAATCTGTCAAGAATTCATCAAGAATCCGTCAAGAATTCATCAAGAATCTGTCAAGATTATCACTGACGTCAAGAATCAGTCAAGAATCCATCAAGATCATCAAGAATTCGTCAAGAATTCATCAAGAATTCATTTAAAAAAGTGGTATAGCGGTAAATTTAATTAATGAGAAAAAACAAATGGTATCCACCTAATTTATTCTATGACTATGACATGACCATCTTGGGCTTGGATATTCAAATACAATTTAAATGAATTTGATAGAAAGAATTTGGGCTTTTCAGTCAATTGACTGAATTTTGAATCATAGTTTACAAAATGACCGTTTTTCAAACACTGTTAAAAAATAACCGAATTTTGAAAATTATTTAAAAATTTTTTTGTTTTTCATATCGAGTATATCAAAATATATTGATATATATATATATTGAAAATTGATTTACTTTATTTTGTATATCAAAATATATTGATTTATTTTTTAAAATAATTGATTTACTATTCCAAAAATTTATTTACTTTTTTAAAAATTGATTTATTTTACAAAAAAAATATATATCAACTAAAAAAAAGTTATTTATCAAAATAAAATTATAAAAAGGTCATTTATTAAATAGGTGTAAAAAAAATAGTCATTTTTTAAATTGATCTTAGAAAAAAAGCCATTTCTTATAAATACTCCAAGAGTTTTGGAGGAAATTAGACCCAGTACCCCTTTTTGGGCTGGGTATATCCAACCTACCCATTCTTCTTCTTCTCATTCCTTTTTCAATAAGTTGTTGGGCAAGTCTCTACTGTCCCATCCCTATTTTTTTAAAACTTTTTTATCACAAGAGAGACGTGAAACTTACGCCTAATACCAGTTTTTTGAAACTTATTTCAAAAATACCCATTTTTAATTTTTCTTTCAAAAATACTCATTTTTACAGTCTACATTTCATATGCAAAATATGAATAGTCCATATTCACAATGTAAATTTTATCTATAAGGTACACATTTCATGTATAAAATATAAATGGTACATATTTTAAAATGTATGATAATTTTTAGTGTAATTTTTATTCATGAAATGTAGACTACAGTATACATTTAACGCATAAAATATATATCGTGGTATTTATTTCATGTGTAAAATAGTTGTGGTCTACATTTCTCCAGAAAAAGGTATAAAAACGGGTATATTATGAAATAAAAATAAAAAACGGGTATTTATGAAAATATAGTTTTAAAAACAGGTATTTATGAACTTTTTACAAAAAGACTCTAAATGAAACTACACTTTAGTAATTAAATTGTTCATTAAGTAAATCCTATTTACACGTTCTTTAAACGTTTTAGGAAAAGAAAAATACTCTTCCCACCCTTTTTTTAAATACCATTAATCTTGAACCCTAATTCCCTTGTAGATTGCACAACTAATTAAAGTTTAATTAAATTATTTTGTATTATCATTTTCAGCTAAGGCTTTTCAATGATGTGTCAACGGATCAGGCCACCATAACTCCACTTTTGACGAAGTGAGTTGGCTCAAGTGGTAAGAGCATCCACTACTTATGATCTCGGTCCTAGGTTCGAGTCACATCGGGGGTAGGCGTGAAAGCCTATTATCCCTAATAGAGTGGAGTGGGGATTGGGTAGTATTAGGTATTTTCTTTTAATTTATAATAAGTGGAGGTCATTAGTTGAGCCCCACTTTTTAAAAAAATTAAATTATTTTGTATTATCATACAAGAGATATTATAGATAATTAGCAGATAGCTGATTCAGAAGATTGAGATAGTTAAAAAAATAAGGTTTTCTTTTTCTTTTTTTTTTTCCCTATATTGATTCAATTTTAGATTAACGAAACCTTACCATTAACATTTGCTAAAAACTTTTTGGCCTATACGATTGTGTTAGCTCTTTACAAAATGGTAAGACATGACATATGATTATACTCAGTTTTAATTCTTCGAAAAAAGTAAATATAGGAGGATTAGGAAATTGAGCCCTTTTTTTTTTTTTTTTTTTTTTTTGAACTCTGCATATTCTCGTGTACAATGGCTATAGCTACTATATTGGCCATAACCCAATATTTACATACATTAACTTGGGAGGTATAAATCAAGTTCTAAAAGTATAGTATATCAGGTTTTTTTTTTATTTTCTTATTCTCTTTGAAAAGGGTGTAGGCAACAGCAAAATTTTAGTTTGATATCGATGATCAGCCCTTTTTTGTTTTCTTTTTTTGGTTCTCTCTCCTTCAATGGGGTGGGCAATCAGCAATACAAATAGTGAAAATGTGAGATAAAGTTTTTTTTTTATAATTATTTTTCCTCTTTAGGAATCTTTGCACATCTTTAGTTTAGGATTTTTTTCCCTATCTGAGAGTCTTTTTTCTTCACAGAATGGGTGTATAAAGAAATAGTAGTTCTAAAAAAACCAAACACTTAATGTTTTTTTTTATTCTTTGTTGTACAATAAATGTATTATTGTCTGGAATTAGTACAATGATTATTTAGTATTAATTCGTTACTCAAGGGCTAACTATCCTAATGTCGTGCTTGCAACCAAATTTTATTTTTCTTTATTGCATTTTTGTAGGATGTAACCTTTACTTAAGTCATTCATGATTATACAAAAGAATTTACAACTTCTGAGGTGCGAGAATTCTCAAAACTTTCTTTTAAGTAATACAAATCTCAAAATTTGATGTATAGATTTCATG
Organism: Trema orientale; assembly: GCA_002914845.1. NCBI lineage: Eukaryota > Viridiplantae > Streptophyta > Magnoliopsida > Rosales > Cannabaceae > Trema > Trema orientale. The sequence goes on from JXTC01000006.1 coordinate 896,719, forward strand.
AGTAGAGAAGTTTTAGTTCAATAAACTCGTGATGTTAGAAGAAGTAACAATTTAGTCATTATCATTAAGACTTCTAATTCAAGTGGTCCTCGCAAAAAACTAAGGATTACATTTGCTTGCGAGGGGGGAGGGGGAAAATATATTTAAAGTACAAGGAAATATGAAATTTTATCAGATGGATTGAGAAAGATAGGTGCAAAGAAGTGTGGATGTCCTTTCCAGGTAAAAGGTCTAAAGTTAGATAATAATGATGATTGGATAGTGAAGGTTGTATGTGGAGTTCACAACCGCAACTTATTTAGAAGGCCACTCTTGCATTGGAAGACTACAAAAGGATGAGATTTCATTGTTACTAGATTTGTCTAATACTGTAGTTTGACTAAGGGAAATATTGCAAGTATTAAAGACAAGAAATCCTCGTAACTCTATCACATTAAAAATAATTTATAATATATGCCAAAAGTACAAAGCTGCAGAAAAAGCTAGAAGGTCGCAAATGCAATTATTTTGAGTAAGTCATCTGAGTATAAGTACATTGAGTGGCATAGGAATTGTGAAAAATCAGATATTATTAAAGATTAATTTTGGGTACGCCCTTTTAGCATAGATTTATTACATGCATTTCCACATATTTTATTGATAGATTATATATACAAGACCAACAAGTATCGTTTTTTATTGCCACTGAGAGTGTATTTCCATATACCAAACACTTATTGTGTAGATGGCATATCTATTTATAACATAAGTGCAAAAAATTATCTGAGACAAAGGAGAAATGGGAGAAGTGTATGAGCTTTCGGAGTTTATTAGTGCTATTTTCCACTAAACAAGAATACATACAACATCTCCTTTTATTGGAAAATATATATTTCACTAAATATTCGAAGGCCCTTGAATACGTGATAACAACTTGGTTAGCCAAGTATAATGTTGTTTTAATTCACTTATCAATACAACAATATCTTATTTTTCTACCTTTAAAATCAGTGCCATTGCATTTTCTTTCCCGTTGATATTTGGTATTGGTTATGTTGAAAATCATTTTGTAGAGGGAAGTTTACAAAGACATGCATAGATAATTTTATCTTTATGTATAAAGTACCAACTTTTCATTAACTATCATTTCTATTTTTAAATATTTCTTGTAGGTGTTCTTAGTATATATACCAGACTCTCATATTCTACCTATAGCAAATAATTGGTATAAGTACCACTAATCTTGCGCAGATGGATGAGAACATGCTAACGTTTCTAGTGAATTTTTCGGATGAGAATATGCTAACGTTTTTAGTGAATTTTTTGAAAAATCCTAGATTTAGATAGAAAAATATCACTTTTAATTAAAAAAAATACTATTTTTCAAAAATATTTACAAAAACATCATTTTCGTTAAATTGGTAGTTTTCAAAGATATTCGAAAATAAATCAGGTTACCTGGGGTAACAAATCAAGTAACTTGAGATTACTAGTCCGATTACTTCAAATAGCTTAACCAATTATCTCAAGGCTCAAGTACATCATCAACCGGTAAAAAGTAGTATTTTCCAAATATTTCAAAAATGATACTTTTTAAAATAAATTCAAAATTTTGAAAATTTGGGATTTCTCAAATTTTTGAGATTTTTCCATTTAAATTCAAATTTCCTCTAGAAAATAGATTAGATCGCATTTAGTAATATTAGTTTAAAAACAAATCATAAATCCAAAAACTAAAGGCTTAGGGCCTCAAATAACTAAGAACCCGTAAGTCAATTCCTTTTCTGTATGCATGTATTTCCATTGTTGTAAGTGTAACAATCATTATTAATAAGGAAAATGACACTCCGAGCGACATTTTAAAAAATAATACTGAAAATACGATCTTCAAAAAACATTATTTTTTTACGATATTTAGTGGCTTTTGTTTATAAATATTTTGTTTACTAGAAATTAAGAAACTAATTTAGTTACTGGAAATTGAGAACTAATTTTAATTACTTATAACCAATAATTAGATCCTAAATAAACCAATTTAGTTACTGAAAATCAGAAAATAAAGATTATTGAAAACTAGAGAAAAATGTAACTTGAAACTAATTTGGTTTGCTAGAAACTAGATTCTAATTTGGTTATTAGAAATAGAGACACCAATTTTATTACTGGAAACTATTTTAGTTTCTTGTAATCAAAATATTTAGAAAAATGTTACTGAATGTTGTATCAAAAAATAATGATTTTGGCAATGTCGTATTTTTGGTATTATTTTTGAAATCCAAAGCACTTATTTATATATGTTAAGATATTGGATTTTCAAAAGGGCGCCGAATTTTGGGTTCAAATTCAAAATATATATATATATATATATATATATATATATATATATATATATATATATATATATATATATATATATATATATATATATATATATATATATATCATTTTTCAAATACTATTAAAAAATAGGCCAGTTTATAAAAAGCATTTTTAAAATGGCCAGTTATAAAATAAGCTGAAATATATTATCATTTTATGAAAAAGAAAACTCATATATTCATAAACTTAATACAGTAGGGATATTCTGATACACAATAATTGATATACTGATATGGAATTGATACACTAATACACAATAATTAATGCATTGATATAAAGCTATTATACCAATAAAATTGATATATATATATATATATAAATTGTTCTGTTAGAAAACGGCAATTTGCAGATAATGATAAAAGGACAATAGACATTTATTGAATACGTCCAAAAAAAAGGGCCATTTCTTGAAAAGACGTGAAAAAAAGGCCATTCCTAATTATAAATCTTCTTTCCAAAGATACAAAGCCCTGATTGGTCCTTCAAAAAAAAAAAAAAAAAAAAAAAGCCATGATAGAGGATAGGCATTATCATAAGCTAATCGATAATGCAATTCCAAGCATTAAAATAACGGTATAAGCTTGTAGCTCAACTTTTCTTTATATCAATTTATTCAAAACATTCTGGATCAAAATTTGTTGATGATCACACTATATATATATATATATGGATATATGTAATATGCATCATGCTTGATTTGATTATCTTCATATGTATTGTACCCCGGGTTAAACAATATTCCTCTTGAGACTTGAAAATCTGTTAATATAGCCTCAAAACTGGAATGGAATACGAATAAGATACAGCAATATTAATTACCTACAAACATTATAGATTCATGTCGCTCACCTGATCACTTTAGATTAATTGGCAGCAAAGCTAATATAAATACTGAAATAGTCTCTTCTCCCTAGCTAGCTAGTTGTGTTTTTCTGAACTGAAGGTAATTTCAAATGTTACTTTTGGGCAGTATATATATGCTGCATACTGTGAAATGTTAAGTATCTCGAAATACTCAATTAGTGTTATAAAGTTTTACTGTAGTTAAACTATATTCGATGCTAATTCTTCATTATAGACTTATGACATGATTGATTAAATTAAATAGAGCTACTTTGAGTAAATCGCAAATTTGAATATTACCACTCAATTTAGCCACCGGGAAAAGCAGATACCGTAATGCATCTGTAGCTTGTACTCACGTATATAATATAGGCCAATATATAAAGGACACTAATCCAGTAGGTTTTTTTTTTTTTTTTTACCTATGCGTAGGTATTAATTTGACTAATGAAAAATTTTTTGCACATTTTTTTATATTAAAAAGTAAGAGAGAAAAATAATATTAATGATGCACGTCTTTTTATGCACATCATTATAGCTGTTGGATCACTATTAGATGATGATCTAACGATTAAAAAAAATACCTACTGAATTGACAATATATATAAATATATAGACACGTGTAAACACACATATGTGTATAAATAGAGGAGAAAAAGTTAATATTGGAGTGATCATTAAGGGGTCGCATAAATTACCTTTAAAAGAANAAAAAAAAAAAAAAAAAAAAAAAAAAAAAAAGCGCGCGGTTGGGGTCACATAAACTAATGGTTATAATCCCATAAAAAAAATAAACTATGGACTATAATCTTAGCCAAATATTCTAATATAGAAGATTTAATATAATATATATGTATGTATATAATTTTTGCTTGGTCATTAAGGAAGTTGCTTTTTTGTGAAGTATATATCACTTAATTTAATTGTGTAGCTCCGATTAAGAGACAATCACCACCGAATATGTGGTCTAATGGCAAAGCTGTTATCGTGGGTGTCGGAGGTCGCGGGTTCAAACTGAGTGACTCCTTCGGGAGTCTTAAATGTGAGGGTATCTACCTGCCAGCTCATGCCCCCGGCTTCTGCCCCAGTGTGTCGTTCTCGCTAGTTGTTCGGTTGGGGTTCATGTGACTCACTCCACCGCCTGGTAGTGACGACCTGGTCGAAAGGGTCTTGGGGAACATTCTTGAATGGGTTGGAACTCCCATGATCACGCCTAGGGAGGGTTGCTACGCTGGTCGCCCCCTACTCTCCTTTTAGTTATCAAAAATTAAGAGACAATCATTACATGGAGGGAAAAAAAAAAAGACACATTGCACATTGCGCAGTCACGTAAAGAATTTAAGATCCAAGGTACAAATAAGTATGATCATCATCCGTATTTCCGATGACCTTATTATATTATTGTAATAATTTTTTGTTGTTCAAATGATTATTTGTTTTCTTCACTATTATTTTTGAATATCTGTTTGTTGTTTGGATAAGAGAGATCATACGTTTATTTTTATTATTTTTTGAACGCGCGCGCGCGCACACATATATATATATATATATATGAAATTTGTTCAAGCCCCACACCCCAATCAACCATTTTAGTGACACTTCTCCTAACCAATTAATCTCTCTTTTCCACAAGTTGCTTATTGACAAATGCTTTTTCTCTTAGTGAAAATATTGCTCATCTTGTCATGATGAAATCTCACAAGAAAACATAATCATAATTAATTTGTTAAGTGAACCACTTAATTTTGCACTTAAGGAAATCAGATGATAGTAATTATTGTACAGTAATTACCAAACGAAGCTTACAATAAAATGTTAAATCAATAATTGTGTTTGAGATTGGTCGAGTGCAACATTAGTGCCGAAAAATCTTTTTTTGTAGAAATTTTAGAAAGCTCCATGTTATTGGAAAAGCTTGTACAGCTACCCTCAACTGCCATGCAGCTAGCTTAAACTTTTTTTTTTTAAAAGGTCAATCTTCAAGCTTAATTAGGCTGAAACCAGAATAGTAATTATTACAAAGCCCTACCACACTAATATAATCTTCATAATTAAACGAAAATAACTTTATACATATGATCGTATGATAACTTATTTCTTTTATCATTTTTATGTTTCTTAGAGAGGATATTCTGTTTCAAGTACCGGAAATTTTATTCTATAAGGGAAAATTCAACAGTCAAGTCTCTAAAATGCTCTAATTAATAACTCAAGAATTAATTTGGGTTATAGTCTTAATTAATAAGACATCGGAAAAATAAACTAAATACAAAAATATTCTGTAAAGGGATGTAAAGGGGACTTATCAGTTTGTGTTATACAATCTTTGTTAAGCCATTAATTAATAAGTAGATGAAATAAAAAAGAGGGGGAAAAAAAAAAAGACAAGGATGGATAGCATAGCTCATAGCTAGTTCTATCAAAAGAAAAAAAGACAAAGATGGGTAGCTAGTTATATCAAATTGGTTTGTTAGAATGTCAATATGAGACCCACCTGATTCAGCAATATTACTGTGATCTTTGGTCTACGCATTAATAAATATTATAGTTACTTAATATAAATTCCATATCTGTGAAACAGCAATTATTAATCATCAGATTAAATTTAAAACACCTAAAATGGGAAAGTTTTAAATTAATCCATTTCCATTTTACTAAAATAGGTGACAGAAGTTAAAATAATTTTTTTTCTCTTTCTACTAAGCTATAAAGAAAAAAGAAAAGGAACAAGAAAAAATTATCTGCAATGCTTTTTTGGGTGAATCTGAAGAAAAACTTTATTGAATATAATTTTTTAACTCTATCATAACTCGAATCTCTGCACTTTCACATACTCACACATATTTCTTAAATCTTGGACCAACTGAGCTTAGCCTCAGTTAGCAAAATAATTAGGAATGCTATATAATACAATAGACTACAATTTTGATCCACTTGTCGGATTTCCAAGACCGCCAATTATGTAACCTGTTATTAAGTTAGTAATTTACATCATATGATCCATAAGGTTATCTCATTTTTTCTAAGTATCACTTTAGAAACGTAAATATGTGAATTCTAAATTTTTCATGTTATCTTTCTAAAATCAAATTTTCTATCTAATTTTAGAATACTATAATAACGCCAAACATCATATGATGTACTATTTTATTATCAGGGATTACAAAAGCTTAATATGAATCTGAGTGACTCTCAGTATGTTAATTATAATCCCTCATCAGAAGTTGACACCTCCTATGTGTTGGGCACCTTAAGGTGCTATAGCATTACTCTTATTTTTATTATTACAATTCAAGTCCAACCACTAAATATGTCATATTATGATTTTTTTTTTATATAAAAATTGAAGGACATATGTAGCGCTAAATACCAAACACTAATAAATATAGTCAACTAAGTCTACATATGAATTTGTGATGAGTCTCACCGTAAGTGTATTATAATACTGGTCTTTTTAACACGATCGAATTAATATTATGGTCCAAGTATCAAAAATTCTGCTATTGTCAACTTATTGTTATTTTAATAATAAATATGGTATAATCTATCATTATTTCTCTTTCTCTTAATAGGGACTATAAATAAATATATTACTACATATTATAAGAATTATACCAAAATCCAAAAAGTTAACCTAAAAAAAAATGATCAAGTAGTTTTCAATTTTAACGTGATAACTACGGGGTTTTAAAACTACTGTATGTTTGTTGGAAATGAATTTGAAATACTAAAATTGCGTAATATTATGCGAAGTTTGACAAGTTCAAGAATTAGATAAAGTTGATTATGTATTTTTTATTTAGCTATATTATGTCCCGCAAGATGGAGCTCCAATCAGAGAGTCTAATCTTGGCTATGAGAGAAAGAAAATGAGTATGTAAAAGTGGTTTCATACGAGCATCCACTAATTGATCATCAGATAACATATGAGTGGCAAGAAGAGTACCGGCTTGAACTTGACCACAAATGAAGTGAAAATTAATTCAAACATGTTTCATACATGAATGGAATACTAGGTTGGAGCATATGTACATGAATAGCTCCAACATTGCCACAACTGATCCCATGGAACTAAGGTATTTGAACACCAAGTACAGTCAAGAGAGAGCACACCTACTTTAGCTATGCAGTTGTAGTAGCAAAGGATATGTATTCAGTCTCGGTAGAGGAATGGGAAATAGTATACTATTTTTTGGAACTTCATTGGATCAAATTGTGGCCAAGATATATGACATAAGCACTAGGAGAGGTAAAGTCATCATTGTTACCAACCCAATTGGCATTTGGAAAAGTATGCAGTGATAGAGGAGAATCACAATAGAAAAGGAGTACATGACCTGAAATACTATTTAAATAGCTCAAAAGACAATTGACAGTAGCACAATAATTAATAGTGAGAGTAATAAGAGATATGGAATTGGTATGAGTAATAAGAAAACTGGTGTCATCTCTGATCATGATATCATTGGTGTCAGTAACACCACTGGGCCTCACCCAAAAGTGCTAGCTTGAAGGTACTTTTGGACTTACAGACCACTACTTAAATACTCATGATCTTCCCAAAGCATACCCGATGTGGGACTTGGGGCATTACAGTGTTAGTATACAAGGAGTGAAGTAAGAGGTTACTCCGATTGGCACCAATATGATGAGAAACTCACTAACGAGAAGCCATAATGGAGTGACAAATCTAATATTAGCATCAAAGTGAGTGTGTTATTGCTATAGTGCAGGTTGGCGAGCTGTCAGTTGAGGAAGAGTCACAGAAAATTAGACTAGGAACAAAGCGGAAAGATGGATATCATTTTATGGTGTGACCTAAGATACCACAAATCTTACAAAAACCAAGGTAAGGACAGGGAGAAGGGCAGTCAATGCGAGAAGTAGTTGCTAGATGGATAAAATGAGTGCCAACAGGTGTTTCTGCCAGAGGAAGAGACGGGTGCCAACTTCGTTATGTGTAGCTGTATCGACAGTGGTAGGAAGATGAGCCAAGTCATCGTGCTTGCTTCGAAAAGAAGCTTTAAATGTCAAGAATTTTTCATAGAGCTCATCAAATGTGATTGAGGTGTCAGGTACTTAGTTAGTGGACACAAGTTCTTCGTATTCTTCACCTAGACCATCAAAGGATTTTCTCTATAAGATCGTCCTCATCCATCGGTGTACCAAGAATAGCAAGTTCATTAGCATGAGCTTTGACATTTTTGCAAGAAATCAGTTACACTTTGAGAACCCTTGATGGGATTCTTAAGGTGGCTCTTGGCCAATTTAATGCGTGCACGAGATGCTTTGGCATAAGTGTTGGCTAAGATAGTCTAAGTTTCACATGAGATATTGGCTCGAGTAATTAATGAGATTATAGTAGGAGAAATAGATCGAATAAATGTGTTTAAGATTAACCAGTCTTGACGAATCCAAGTAGAATATGTCGGGTTAGGTGTTATAATGCCATTGATAGTGAGAGTTGTAGGTAAGCAAGGTTTCGTTCCATCAATATAACTAAAGAGTTCATAATCGATGAATAATGTATGAAATTGAAGCTTTCATGAAACATAATTAGTAGTTATGAGTTTGAGCAAGATCTGGGAAGAACATTGATTGAGATGAGTGTTTAATGCGACTTATGAGTATTGAGGATAATGATGGCAGAGGCTGCAGTGGTGGTAGTGATATGGGTGGTCATAATTTTATAGTTGGAAAATATTTAACTCGGAGTAAGTTAGTAAAACTGTACCAAAATAGGGACTGATTTGCTAACTTTTATCTAATCAGGGACTAAAACATAGTTTTTTTATTATTTTTTAACTAGGGGTGTAAACTCTAATACTATATTAAGTTTAAGAATTATATTAATTTGATCGTGTATTTTCTAGTGATCAAAAGGAGTACATATATATATACATACATTACAAGAATTCAAGAAAATAAGATTTACCTACTCAGTTAATGAAATTCAATTCAGTCATAAAATTAGATATTTACAACCTAATTCAGTCGGTTTTTTTTTATACCTATCTATAAGTATTTTTATTCGCAGTTGGATTATTACCTAATGACTATAATGATTTAAGTAATTAGAAAAAATATAAATAATAAATACCAACTATTTAATATTCTTTCTCTCACTATCTTTTTACCGTGAAAAGATGTATAAGATGAATTTTAATTGAGTAAAACAATATCTGTAAATAGGTAATATATATAAATATCTATTGGATTGATCCCCTTTACAAAAAGGAAACAAATACTATAAATTGCTTAGTACAAATGACTCTATTAGTTCCTGAACTAAGGAGAAAATCTCAATTTGATTCTTAAACTTTAAATTACACCGAATTGGTCTTAAACTATTAAAAATATTATTTTAATATTTTTTGTTATACATTTTGTTTAATTCTTATCAAAATAAGTACATGAGTTGCATTTCTCATTTTTTTTTTTAGTGATTTCAACAAAATATCTCATTTTGGACTGTTCTACATTGCATTATTACCCAATATACAACTAATTATTATTCAACCAATCGTTTTTAAACTACGTCAATTTATATTTAAATCTCTTTATAGTGTTGAACTATACTTCTTGATATGAAATAAATATAACAGAATAGCAAAACAGTCTCGTATGCTCTTTCTATTAAGAATAAAACGAAATATAAAATAAAAATGATTAAAATAATTTTTTTTTAATAATTTAAGAATCAAAATGATGCAATTTAAAATATAAAAATTAAAGTGAGACTTTTCTTATAATTTAGAAACCAACAAATTATTTATCCAATTATTTAATTAGCTCTATTAGGCCATGTTTGTTGGGCCGGATTATGCCTTGGGACTGGACTCTTTTGACTCTTTTGTCCAGTCCCATGTTTGGACTCAAAAGGGAGACTGGACAAAGGAGTCCGGCCCCCCCTTTTAATCTCTTGGGAAGGGGACTAAATTATCCCAACTAGAAGTTTGGTTAATTTAGTCCCAAGCCCAACAACATAAATTTTTGTTTTTTTTTCTTTAATAACTTTTTTAATTAACATAAATATATATAAATATTAATTAAATTCTAAATTTTATTTTTTTAACTAAAAAAATATATTTTTTTCTCAAAAACAAACTAAAAAATATATTTTATTTTTATATACCTATTTTTTTAAAATAAATTAAAATCATATTATTTTATATAATCATCATTTAATTTATCTAATCTATTTTTTGAAATATTTATTTATTTATTTATAAATAAAACATAATTAAAATTACATTAAGAAAATTTTTTATATTTACTTTGTCTTAGTCCTGTGTTGCACCAAATACAGCACAGTATTAAATAACACTATCCGATCCAATCCAATCCAATCTTATTTAATAGTCCAATCCGGTCCCATCTAATCCTGCGTGCCAAACGAGCCGCTAGAGTACCCAATTAACATTGGCTATCGGTTTATAGGTTCTTGTTGTGGTCATGGTATGACAAGTGTTAGCATCTTACAGGCAGGTGAAGTAATGACTAATGATTCCCCAACTCGTATAAACTTTTTATTTTTTATTTTATTGGAAAAAAAAAAAAGAAAAATTCATAGAGAGAGGCCCAATTTGCTTTTTTGGGGGTGGGGTCCATCTCCTAGATGCCATGCCACCCTCCTTTCTTTCTTCCTCCTAGAAATGTTTGTTGGTCTTCTCCTTTCCGTTTGCCAAACTCCAAATAAACCTTTCTTTCTTTCTTTCTTTCTCTCTTTCATTTTCTTTTTCTCGCGGGAAAAGTTTATTTTTATCTCATATTAGCAATAACTAGCTCCAACTAAAAACGGCAAATTCTCTCTGTCAATCCAAGAAAAAAGAACCACGCAAACTCTAAATCTGAGACTTGTTCATTCATTCCTTTTCTGGGCTTTTCTCTGTTTTTTTGCTTTCTGCAGGTAGAGGATAGATAGGAGTAAACATAACAAGGTCAGGTTTTTCATTTTTATGTTTTTCTAATTTATTTTCTCACACCATGTTTTGGGTTCTATTCCTGTACAAATGAACTGGGTAATATTCATTGATGAAATATAAATGAGTCTCATGATGACTTTGCTTTGACTTTGATGAATATATTGATGGTTGATACGAAGATTTTTTTTTTTTGGAAAAACTGCAACCTGGCTTTGAATTTAATGGTAATGCAAAATTTGGGTTCTTTGTGAGTTAATATGAATTTGGTTGGTCTTTGTTTTGTGTCTCAGTGTGATATTTGAGGAGAAAACATAGCTTATTTCTGGCTGTAGTTAACGGTTTAATATTTTTTCAGTTATTAATTCATAGATTAGTTTCTATTGAAGTTTTCTGCTGTTTGATTGGGAGAGAAAGAGTGTTGAAAAGTAATAGAATTGTTGTCCTTTTCTATGTTATAGTGTTTTTATTCTAAAGAAACCATTTGTAGAGTTCTCTATTTTTTTCTAATACCTTTATGCTTTTTTTTGTCTTGCCACATTGTTGAATCTCTTATCACCTTTGGTAGACAATCCAGAGCAAAAGACAATTTAGATCAACTCTTATTTGAGGGGTCATTTTAATCAAGGATTTAGAAGTTAGACATTTGATTTAACTTATTAAGAAAACTAAAGATAAAGTAGACCCTTTTGAGTTTTGAATGTTAAATGGCTCTAATAGGAAAACAATAATAATAATAATAATAATAACAATAATAATAATAATAATAAAAGAGTGAACTTATTAAAGACTGGCGTATATAGGAAAAAGTTCAACTTCCCTTGATATGGTTATTTATTCCTCTAAATTCTTATTGTTTCTCTGGAATATTTGCAAGTGAGACCTCAGAGTAATATTATTGTTATTGTTTTATTGCAGGTTGAGAACCTTGTGAAGTTTTCAGAGCACAAAATTAGTATTATTTCATTCCTACATTTGATTCTTGGTGAGCACTCTGTTCCAATATGAAATGAAAAAACATGTATTCAACATTATTGACAAATGTTTATTGCTTTTGGTTCTTCTCTTGTTCTATTTTTCTGATAAGAAAAATTTCAATCTGCAGCAGGGTGTTGAGGTTTGCCATTTGGTATCGACAGTAATGGCAGAGTCAAGCACTGAAATCCCTTTAGTCCAAGAAACTATTAAGCCTGAAAATGTTGGTGTCCAAAGGAATGCTAACGAAAAAGCAAATTTCCCTAGCGGTGGAATGAAGGTTCTTTCTCGTTATCTTAGAGCTTCAACGGGTTCCTGCCATGATTATTGCAAGTATGGAAGAAAGCATGAAGTTGAAGCAAAGGCAAGGGTTCCTATACGGAATTTTATAATGGAAAGAGGAGGTGAAGGCTGGGGTGTGGAAACAGCTGCTTCAGCTGAAAGGAAGATAAATTTTTCGATTAGTTCTAAGCCTTCTCCAGGTTCTGAGACCAGGAAAGAAGTTTCCTCATCCTCAAAGAGAGGAACTCTCTCTTTAGAAGAAGATTTATCTGCCTTTGAAGGGATAGATGTTTCTGTGCAAGAAAATCCTAACAATCCAAATTTGGAGCCTAAGCAGTCAAACTTGTCTTCTCTCCCGGGACATGGTTGTTCAATCAATGAAAGAAATCGCGAAACCGGAAAAGGCAAGGCAGTAGTAGAAGGTCAATACAGTAGAAGAACAAGCAAGAACAGAAGCAAAGAAAGGAGGACCTCTTTGCTGGGTGAGAGAAAGGCTTTGGTTCCTCCAACTGCTCCTTTATCTACCAAGAACTCCGTCAGGAGAGCTCTCTGTACCATTGCTCGGAAGACCCAAAACAAGATTAAAGATGCAGAACCTGAGAATGCCAGCAATGAGAATATTCCAGAAAAGACTTTGTATATCATTGAATCAACTCTTGAGAACAGGACTTTGGAACCAACTCAAGATGCTGTTCATACTCCTAATAACTCGTCTCCATCTTCAACTAGTACTACTCGGTCAACTCCATACTCTCAGAAGATTTCAAGACCCTCTAGATCTGGAATTCCTGCCTCCCGGTCACCACCTTCTCCATCATCCCCTGGGAACAAGGGCCTCAGACGTACAAGACAAGAAACTCATGGTACAAAACCGCCTCTGTCGTCATTGCAATTGTCATTATCATCCACGTCACCATCTGAGTACCCTGATAGCAAAGAAAATGGTGTCACCTCTCTGCATCAGACAAAGTTAACTGAGAAGAAGAAAGCCAGTTTGCAAGCAGAGCATAGGATCAGGGCTCGAGGGGCTGGAAAACTTGTTTCGGAAAGCAAAGACTGTTCAGTTCAGAAGATGAGGTTCAGGAGAGGTACAGTACTTGACCTTAAACCGGAGAACAATACTCCTAGGAGACTCAAATTCAGGCGAGTAAAATTGCTTGGGGAGATCCAAAATGGTAAAGAAGACATCCCAAAGGGAAGCATTGAAAGCAATGAAGTTGTCTTCAAAGACCAGAATGGGGAAGGTAAAGGTGCCACCATAAAGAGAAGCTTGAGAAGGAAGGAATCTAGCGAAGGCGAGTTGATTAGTGCCAAAACAAGTTCACACAAAGCTGTTTTGAGGCACCAAGGTGCGGAAGGTACCACAAGGAGAAGAAGCTTTAGGAGGAAAGAGACTAATGGGAGCGAGTTGGCTGGTACTAGAACGAATTCGGAGAAAGTTGTTTTGAGACACCAAAATGTGGCAGGAAAGAAGGAAGTCCAGAGCTTGTTCAATAATGTGATTGAAGAGACAGCAAGTAAGCTTGTTGAGAGTAGGAAGAGCAAGGTGAAGGCTCTAGTCGGCGCTTTCGAGACTGTGATCTCTCTTCAAGACACATAGCCCTCAGCAGCCACAGCTGGTGCAAGTTGAGTTTCAAGAGGTCTGTTAACCTATGGCTATTCTGTACATATTTCGTGTCAAAAAATCCAAAAACCAAAAAAAAAAAAAAAAAAAATGAATGAAACAACTATAATCTTGAAGCTGACATGTTCACAAAGCTTAATGAAGTGTGCAAAGTTTTCAATTGCATAGTTTGAAAGGCATTCAACCAAGCTAAGAGGGTTCTTTGGGTGAATTTACAATTTAGTTATTTATTGTTGTGTGCAGCACTACTGCAATGCTTGTTGGTTGCTAGAATAAGTACTTTGTTTTTTTCTTTTTCCATTACTTTTGGTTTTGATGATGGTTTTCTATTTATTTAATTTGTTATGTACTGAAGAGTGAAAGAGTCGGAATGATGCTGATATGTATAGTAGTTTGTGAAACACATCGGAATATTACTTGGAGATTCATTTAATAAATATGGTTTTTGCTATATCTAACTTTTGTGAATTTGTATATTTCTGTTCCATTGGTTGGCACGTAATCTTGGTACAACATAATTTTGCGCCTAATCAAACTGTTACTTTTTGGTCTCAAAAAAAATTAGTAATTACAAAACGAGGAATTCTATCGTACAGGCAGGTGCTTTTGCTTTTGCTCCTACACAGGGGCAAGTTGTAGACCGTAAGATTATAGTAAATTTTGATCGGAAGATTAAGTGTATGGAAAAATAAATACAATAATATACACAAAAGAAAAACTAAAACTATAAAATGTAAAAATCAGTCATCTCCCTTCTCTCCTCTTTTTTGCAACTCCTCATCTCTTTCCTCTCTCTCAAGTCTCCTCAAATTTCAAATGCAAACTATAAATATATATAGGTTGCCAATTTAATAGGATTTTTTTTTTTTTAACCAATGCGTAGATATTTGTTTTTTAGCCGCCATTAGATCATCATCTAATAGTAATCCAACAACTATAATGAGATGCATAAAAAGACATGTATTATTAATCTTATTTCTCTCTCTTACTTTTTACTATAAAAAAATGTGCATGATAAATTTTTATTAGCCAAAATAATACTTATATGAATAAGATGATTAATTAATATAGTGTGTCAATGTACTTGATATTGAATTGAGATATAAATTGAAGTTTTGTTCTTTTTTGAAAAAAATCTCTTGTGGGTGTTTGAAATAATAGTTGGGCTTGAGGGGGAGAGGAAGTTGAAGTTTCATCAAGTCTTAAATATGTGAATCAATATCAAATTAGAAAAGATGGATCCAAGAAAAATTGGAAGAGAATCCAAAACGAAAAAAAATAAGTTGGGTAGACATTTAAAGGAGTTTTAAACATTATAAAAGTTGAATCCATCTCCTCTTGGCATAGATTCCATCGACGACAAGTAAAGGCAGTTTTTTTTTTTTTTCTTTCCTTTTCCTGGCATAATCCCACTATTCTTCATTGCTAATTGCCCAGTGACTCACTAGAGAAGAGGCTAAGAGTACCGTCACTTTTCTTTTATTTTTTTCTCCCCTTTTCCTTTTATTTTATTATTATTATTATTTTTTTTCGTTTTGAATAGGTAATGGACGATAATCAAGTGTGGTCATATGCAGAATAAACATAATTACTCTAATAATTAGATCTACATTTAATGGTCTACAAATTGTTCCGTCCTATGTAGGTGAAAAAACACTGCTCCTATATAATTTCCCAAAAAAGAAATAAATAAATAAATAAACCCCTCATATTTTTGGGTTTTGGCCATCTAAGTAACGTGCTTCCATGAAAACTTCTCAATGTTGAAAAAATAAATTCGAGAAAATAAAAAGGATGGTTGCTCATGCTTGTTAGGTCGTATTACCATATTTAATTAATGTTCAATTAATTAAATGTCTAAAACATAAAATAAAAATCAACATCAAGAATTTTACATGCTTTGTAGGCTACTCCATGGAGATGTGAATAGAGATTGAACAAATAAGTATAACCTAAATGATACAAACGCCAATTGACCTATATAATAAAAGATTATCTTTTTAATTGTCACAATATGCTAAATCGATTATCCTAATTTTGTTCAGTAAGTACCACTCGACTTGATTTAATTCTGCGCACTTAGATGGTATTTGTCACCGTTGAGTTATAGGGTCTATTAGGAGATGAGGAAATAAATCGCTTTAGTGATTGTGTTAATCACCTTAAAAGTGTTCCTAACTCCTTTCAGAGCTCTGAATCTGTGTTCTCCCGAAAATATGAGGTTCTTCTCCTAGAGAATAGTAAAAATGCATTCAAAGAAATTTTTAGAAAGACAATATCTGAGTACAAATGGCTCTAGAAATATTTCTAGCAATAAACAAGCCAAAATACAAAAGAAACACATTGTGAAGCCTTTATATGTAGATGTCTTGACTTTATATGTGATACTGACCTCACAATCGTTATTGAAATAACGTGTTATAAACTGCATTCAAAACTAGATTAACTTCCAATAACCCCTCCGAATGGAGTGGTTGATACCATTCATTTCAAAAATCGTTTTCTTTCTCCAACTTCTACTCTCTGTTTATTAACTTCGTTATTGTACCATTTTTAAAAGGTCTACAGTTAGNTAACCATGGAATAATTCACATTTACTTGAAAAATATTCACTATGCCAAGAAAATTTTATCACATATGTTTGTTGTGTTTTAGATCTAGTATCAACTCCTTAATATTATGCTCATTTATTTTCTAATAAGATTATCTACTTTATTCGTTTTATTTAATTTTTTTACCCACATTAATAATTTAAGTTTGAGTTCAATTTCTTTATTTCGGAGTCTACTATTTTGTTTTGGGTAAATCTTTCTTTGTACACTAACTTGTTTTTTTTATTGTTCCTTTTTTTTTTCCAATAGCTAATTGTAGTCTTTTTGTTTATTACTTTTCTCGAATCACAAGGCCAAAGGAAAATCACCTATTTTGTTTGATTTTCTACATCTATCTTATTATAAATTTAGATCTTTGTTCTTTTATCACAACATCATGATATAAGAAGAATAAACTAAATGTACAATAAAACAACTAATTATGAAGACCGAAGGAGGGAGACTAGTAGGTCTCCCCATTCGATAGGATACTATAGCTTACATGCACACGGTAAGCAAAGGATACATGTGGCATTCATAAATCATGGCGAGTTCAAAAGCCTGCTAGCTACATAATGGTTGGTAATCCTACCGGTTAAGGATGTTGACTTAAAATCTTCAATTATTGGAGTCACGTGCATTGACAGTTTTTTTTACTGTTGAATACATTTAGCTTTTTTTTCCTTTTTTTTTTGCATCGTAGTCAAATTGTTTACTTGTGGATTGGCTAGAATAGCTCTAGGAGTGGAGAATTAGCTTATTTATTGGAAGACTTTTCTCCTCTAATTCAATCTATTATTGTAAAATTTTTTTGCATTATAATAACAAATTTGATTTCAAAAACAAAAATGACCACCAACCTGCAAATTAACTTTGAAAGATAATTAAAACTGATTAGAAATTATTCATAACTATTTCATACATTGTACCCAATTAAGAAAACCAAATATGCCAATAAATGATGATTTTCTGAAGCTTCCTTAGATGTCGCAATATCAAGCAAAATTTTCAAATTTGGCCAGATTTGATGCGTATACTGTTAATTCTATGAAAATAGAGTTATTTATACTCTTTTATTTATTAAATTTGTTGTCTTTGAGAGTTCTTAGGTTAGTTTCTAACTAATTTAAGTTATGCTATTTTGATTTAAGTATTTAGATTTAATTTAATTTTAGTTTACTTTAGAATTTAGAGTTGATTTTGATTTAGATTATTTTATTTTTAAATTTAGTTTTAGGTTTGTTTTTCATTTGATTTAATTATATAAATAAATGTAGAAATAAAAAGAAAAAATTCAGAGAGAGCAAGGAACACGTTTATGACTGTCGAATCTTGCTCAAAATAAATCACATAAGCACGTGTGGATTAATTGAGCAGACGCATGAGTGGAACGACTGAGTAGGAGATAGATGGGGCCCACATGATAGCAGTTGCAAATTCCTTTGCAGACCGTGTCTGATCTTGTGCGACCATAGTTCTCGTGTACCCGATTCTTTATCTACTAAAAATTTCCCCATGTTAGCTCCATTAAATTTCATTTTCCACCAGTGAGTCAAACGCGGGTTTTATGCAAGTCACAGTTTCTACGTCATGCTGAATTATTACATCTACCTTCCCTCGAAAAAAAAAAAAATTATTACGTCTACCTCAGAAATACGAAAAATAAGAAAAGAAAAAGAAAAAGAGAAAAATAATGAATAACTTCCACAGTACAATCAAACTTGAGTAGAAAACTTGGCGATCACTCTTATCAATTATAAATAGATCATTAACACAGCACAATTCTAGAGAAAGATATACCAATTTAGAGAGAGATATATAAAGAGCAGCAAGAGAGAGATTTAGAAAGAGAATCTAGAGACGGAGATGAAAATAGTGGAATCCGGAGACAGAGAAACTTAATGCGACTTCTAATTCCAATTGTTCTTCGTTAACTCAATGTGTTTAAAAACATGTTTTTATGTTTTTTTATTTTTATTATGAACTAATTTATTTTATCTAGAGGAATGATGTAGCATATGTTGAATACTATATTTTGATTATCAATTTATTATTTGAGAAGTTTTTATTCAGTTTATTTATATTATCTTGTTCTTCATACTTTTAATTGTTTGATCACCAATTAATTGATTCGGTATTAAGAATTTGGTACTCAAAGGAGAGAATTTTAGCTGTGACCATTAAATAATACAACATAAAATTTTATAAACTTTGAAAGGCTTATAATTCCTTTGAGATCAATAGAAAAGAATCACAGAACTAAATGAATTCTTATTTTCTTGATTTTTGTAGAAATATCGAAATCGGCTTTAAAAAATACTTTCACTCGGTACTTAAGAGAGGGAGTTGAATAGCTTAGATTCTTGACTTATAAATTAGGAGATTGATTAATAATAAATTGGTATGAGAAGTATAATGGACAACTAGGTGAAATTAAACCTCTAGAGTTTTTACATATTGATTGTCTTCTTTGTGTTTTATTTTCTTAGCTTTAGTTTTTAGTTTAATATTTTTTATTCGACTTTCTAGATAAAATTAAGATTATTTTAATTACAGTACTTAGTAAAAATTACGTTTCAATCCCTCTAGGTGCAACATCTTTACTCTTTATTATACTACTAAAATTTTACACAGTGCACTTATAGTTTTATCTCGTAACAAGTTTTTAGTACCGTTGTCAAGGACTATTTATTTTATTTGTTTGCTTATTTTTAATATGTGTTTTTGGTAGTTGATGGGAAGAGCCAAAAGTATTGATATATATGTATTTCCTTTTAATCCTAAAATTGAGAGAATACTTCAGAAGATAAGGGAATAAAAGAGAAGAGAAGGTTAAGCAATTGCGCATCAAACTCTTTAATCAACCTTACTTCAAAATAACAAGTCTTTCATTTTGAACTAGTGAAACATTCAGAGCTTTGTGACATAGTTAATTCGTCAGTATCAGCTTCTACCATGATATGATCAAAATAACATACTTGAGAGCCCCAACTATTTCTTCACATACTATTTTGGATTGTTGCATTATAGTCTTACTATAGTTGTACTGTGAGCAGAAGCAGCTCTGACCAGAAAGGGAATGAAAAAAAGTCCAAGCATTTAGTAAATTAAATATACAAAATAATTATACTATTTAAAAGCAACATTTAAGTGTTTAGTAAACTATAGATTGCATATTTTATAAAGTGGTATTTTATAAAACTTTTATTATGGAAGTAAAATCAACTTTATGGAAGTAACCCTTACCATACTTCTCAAATTATGCCTAAAATATTGGTTGTAAACAAAATTTGGCAAACACCTATATAATCTATATTTTTCTCAATCACTTTTAGAACTTATAAGTAGACATCCAAAAACAATCACAAATGGGCTATATGTGACAAAACATTTATAACTTGCCCTTAATTCATTCATCAATAATTGTATAGTCAAATTATCCGAATTAGACGGTAAAACATAAGCTCTTTTATCGTTAACCTTTTTATCAAATTAAACGCTTTTGTAGTCAATTCCTATGCAATAGAAGTTAAACTTGATTTGAGAGTCGCTAGTTTTCCATCTTGGACCATTTTATGAATTAAAGACTTCAAAGATTGGGATTCATATGTAATAGAATGAAACATATCATGAGAATCAGCATTTTAGGGTTTTTTTTTTTTTTTTTTTTGAAAAGAGCATTTTAGTTTTCAGAATTGTTACTCTTACATCTCAAACATTGTTGTTACTCTTACATCTCAAACATTGGACCTTGGGTATATCACTGGGTTTGGGTATATCAATTTAGTATTTGATAGGCTGAATTCATAGTCAGAAAATGGTCTGAAATGATGAAAAATGTTACCTTCTAACAAAAAAGTTGGTCAAAATCTATATATCTTTGAAGTTGTTATTAGAAAACTGGAGGTGTTTTATATTAGAGCAGAAGGGTAAAAAGATTTTTTAATTCCATCAATGTGGGACTCCTTCAATGATACCTTGTTTACTTTAATACCACACATACTTTTTCCCTCAGTTCCATTATCTTGTGTTTACAAGAGTTGGACAGTCGAAGGCTTTCAAACTTGGTCTATGTAATTGTAAATCGTGTCTAAGCATGATAACAAAGTTGATGTGATTTATTTGTGCCTAAACTTACTTCATCACTACCACGAAATGGGTTAAAGAACATTCATTATCTAGAATTTCGGTCTTAAGTTCGAGTTATATTGGGAATAGGCGTGAAAATTTATTATCCCTAATGGGGTGGAGTTAAGATTAAGTAATAATAGATATTTTTCTTTAATTTGTAATAAATTTAGGTCATTAATTAAATCCCACTTTTTTTAAAAAAAAAAACAACTTACTTCATCACTAGAAAAAAGCACTCTAATTGTCATAGCACGTGTTGATGTGTTGATTTGTAGCCAAATAATTTACTTAATAGCCTTTGACATCTGCCATGTACTCTTTTTAGTAAATAAAATATTTGTAGACTGTAAGCTAAACTTAAAACTTATGGGTGCTTTAGCGATTGAAGACAGGATATCTATAAGAATTGATATGCACTTATCTAAATCATTGTTTGAACAACTTATCAAACCAGAATTGTGTTAAGAAATATACCGAAAAGTGTATTATTTTATTATTTCATTTAACATTTGATATTAGATATGGCTATAAAGATATATTGTATCATGCATAATAATAGTGATGTTTGTTTATTGTTTAGCGATAACTATATGCAAATAGAGTTGTTTTATATTTTACGGCTAATATTTTGCCTTGTTTTTGTTAAAATAAATCAATTTTAATGGTTATTAATTTTGTAGGTAAAATAGGTGAAAAGGGAAAAAGTTAGCATCTTGGAGCTAAAATGGGCAAAACGGTAAAAGAAAAACCAAAGAAATCAACTAAAAAAATTAAGAAAATAATACAAAATTATACCTTAACTTTTAGTCTCTACAAAATTATATCCCACATTTTAAATTTCCTCAAATTTATTCCATCAAAAAAGAAAATTCCTCAAATTTGTACACTCTGTATACGAAATGACCAACTTGTCTCTCATTTAAACACAAAATTTGGATTGAGGTAAAACCTTAATAAAATTATCATAAAATAAATAAACAAGAAAGAAAAATTCAAAATTAAAAGAAACCATATTTTTTAACATGCTTAATCAAGGCAATTGAAAATGGGACAGAGGGGGAGAAAAGATTAGAACCAAAATAAAATAAATAGTGAATTTTATTTGCTATGTGACTGACTCCTTTCTCTAGGAACCACGTGACTCCTCTTTTATCTTTGGACAAAGTGGTTTTTGCAATGTCAAACTTGTGAATTTTGTAAATACGACTAAACTGACCCCATTTTGCACTCCCAACAAAACTAAAAATAAAAATATAGAAAAGATGGTTGTCCAACCAAGGACGGCCCACTGGGCAATATTGAAACTGATCCCATTTTTGCACTCCCAACAAAACTAAAAAGAAATAAAAATATAAAAAAGATGGTTGTCCAACCAAGGACGGCCCACCGGGCAATATGGGCTGAGGGTGCGCCAGGGCTCGTAATCCTTCCACTGTCATGAGCGGGAGGTTTGCGCTGCTCTGTGAAACCAGCCTCACGCGGTGCCCTCCTCTCTAGGAACCACGTGGCCCAAACCTTCGCTAGAGTCACATGGCCCGACTCATGACTTGGACCGGGCAAGCCAGCGAAATGCACCACATCAGCCCTACCAAGTGGGCCGAACTGCAGTCCGACCATCTTAGTGCCCTCACTTGAGTTATAAGCTAGCGCGACCCAGCTCGGCGATGGATCTGGTTGGTTTGTGACCTTATGAAGTGCAATTCTGACTTGATTATTTTTCGATGTGGGAAAAAAGTAGTAGGAGTTTTATTATTAATCACCTGATTCCCAAATTTGTCTTTGCTGGGTTTTGAAACTTCAAAGAATTTGATAAATTAAATTGAATATGGGCTTAATAAGTTGGGTGATTTGAGAACGGGAATAAATTCCTCTATGTAGCTGAAATTGTACCGAGACCATTGACTTACTATCTAATGGAGATAATCTTAAAAGACTTGGTAAGAAATGTAGGGAGAAGAGAGAGACTTTTTGTATTCATTTTTTCCTTTATTTTTAGTAATTGAACAATTGTGGTGAGTACTCGGAGGCACTCTCATAATAGAATGTGAATCTCTTCCAGGTGTACAAAATCAATGCCCTCAGTTTCCAGCCTGTGATAAAGAAGCAAAATGGTCCTTAAGAGCCCCATTCTTTGAAACTCTATGCATAATTTGAGGCAACCTTTGATTCAATATTCCACTCACAATTTATGATCCCTTTGGATTTTAGAATGCAATTTGGAGTTTGGGTGTTTCTAGTTATAAATCCAAGTAATAATGGATTCGAACCCAAAATGAAAATCTCTATGAATTGATTTCAATGGTCCCATTCTCTTGTGGCCATTGCATACAAGTGGTGCACGTATTTGGAGCTTTAAATGATGAATCTGTCTCTATCTCTATTTCAAAGTCAGAATCCTTGTCTTGGAGCCACCTAAAACTAAGCTCTAATCCAATATTTAATTTCTCAAACTAAAGCTTGCCCCTTATTATTATAACAATTTATCTTCTTGGTTCAGTCATCTTTAGATATTTTTGAACAATTCAAGTAATGTGGTTAGACAATGTGAACCAAAACAAGTGGCAACTATGTAGAGGGAAATACTGGAATGATATAACAAATTTCAGCAATTAGTAAATTGTAATGTTAGACTTATGTAACCTTTCACTAAAAGTAAGAATGGGGTCAATAATTATGTCCCTTTCCTTTGTTTTTCAGTCTCTTTCATTTCTATACACTTTTACAATACATAAACAAAACAAGAAAACCATTTTCAATGAGCTTATTACACCTCCAATTCCTCCCATCAATCTCAATCTTGTGCAAAGCATTTCAAAGCTGTGGTTGTCTACCCCACTCTCAATTTTCTTCCTTGGCTGACAAACTAGTAATCTCTTTGTCAGAGCAAGTCGAAAACGCAGACTTTTCCTCTCTCCATGACTGGATGTAACAAGGCCTGAACCCCCTTTTGTGTGTCTGCAAAACATGTAGAGTCAGGCAACGCCAAAGGGGTGTGTTTCATGGTCCCCTACAGTAGTTCATGTGAAGAAGCTAATGACACCTCTTAACTTCTAGTCTTAAGCTGACCTCAGTACCTACTGAATAGGTTTAAGAAGATAGAGATCATAGGGAACATGAATGCATGAAGCTTGGCCTACATGTATGCTTAAGAGGTTGCATGCTTTAAATGAAATGTCGAGAAATACTTCCGAAAGTTTGATCGTAGTCTTGATGCAGACATGACTTATGCTAATCACTTATTCTTGCCAAGTTCCTTGCCATGTATAACATGTATGAGAATGTCAAATTTTGACTTTCAGAGCAGGTTGTGGCGATGTTCTTTGTCCAAATTAGTGGTCTTAATGGTCTAAAAATGGCACCAGAAGTTGGACACAATCTTTGGTTGTGGAATTACTTAGTTTCAAGTTTTAGGATATGTATAGTAAACAGAACAGAGAAAGGAAGAGTATCCTACTTTGCAGGAGAGTTTGAACTACGAACTGGATTCATCGCAATGCAACTTGTGCTCCTATAAGATTCAACTGTTGCAAAAGTTGAAGCTTATGGCCCTCTCCAGTCTCCACATACAAATATTCTGAATAATGTTTTTCTTCTAGTTATGAATTATGATGTCATGAAAATGATAAAATCCTACTCTCTACCAAATTTTCCATGAAACAAAATACCATTCTAAGATCAAAGTAGCTCATATTAGAAATAAGATCAAATACTTCCAGTAAATGATAATTTAATTTTGATATAGTACTAGTGTTAAACCAACTTTTCCACTAGGGATCCCCTAAAATTTTATTTTATGGAGTCATGTCTATGGCTGTTTTAGCATCAATTTCAACTCCCGCATGTCATGTTATCAGCTTAAGATTTCCCTTTTTGTTTCATTGCTATTTCTCTCTTCAAAGTTCAAAGTGGTCCTTAGAAGTAGTTCATACATAAATGAATTCTGACCTTGATATAATTGTCATGTTCTGTTTTTTGATGAATTCTACTCTAATACAATGAATTGCTTTGATAAAGCTATGAGTACAGAAAAAAATAATAAGGGACAACCACAACATGATTTGTTTCCTTTGTTTCAGGAATCTCGTCTTGGTAATATTTTTCATTTCCTTTATATCCCCCTTTTTTTTTTCGTTTGCTGGAACATTTCCTTTTTACTTTACATCCCAGTAAAATTACTTGATTATGTTTGGCCGTTTATGAAGCTCAAATGAAGCTGTGCATTGAACCAAAGGGAAAAACAATCACATTAAGGACATTGTGAGGGAACTATGTAGGAAGACTTAGAATAATAAATTGCATTATGCAGATAAATAATCATAGAATACAGATATTTTCTAATGTTACATTATAAAGACACTAATCCAAGCTTCTAAAATCCTTGAAAATCTTTTCAAATTTTGCACCATAAGTACTTCTTGCCTGATTAACTTGCTGACTGCCTGCTATTTTCTTGAACATGACTTGATAGAGATGGACTGCCTGCTGCCTGTCTGGCCTGATTAACTTGCTGACTGTAAAATGCTGCCATCTTGTTGTAGAGTTCCATATTCATTGACTACAGAAAAATACAAAACAAAAATGTAAGGAAATTGTTACTTGCTCTACTATTTTCCCTATCAATTTGAACAAGAATCACTGAAAAACAATAATAGGAAATATATCAGTTATAATTGAAACTGTAGATCATACCTGTGCCAAAAGAGCACAATAAGGATCAGGCAAAGGAGCTGAAGAACTGGAGGTGCCTGCAGGGCCAGGCTTAGCGGCTTGAGCTGGAATCATTGGCTGCACCATGAACTGCGGCGGAACAAATGTGGGGCTCGCGACAGCAGGGTGGATGAGTGTAGGGAAAGACTGAGGGGTAGCTCTTGCCATAGAGCTCATGTCAAGCATTCCCATGCCCATACCAACCCCAACTCCCATCCCCATCCGGGCCAGCATTGACATCTGTAGTTGCTGCTGCATTCCCAAAGGCATCACCATCTGGGGTGACATGTTTCTCACACTGCTCATCAGTTGAACTTGTGCTTGAAGTTGCTTCAAGTATTCAATCACCTCATCAAGCATTGAAGCCTTATCAGTCTGTTAAAAAATTGAAAAATACATCATATTTATATGTACATATTAAGGGGAGGATCATCAAAGATGTTCAGCTATAAGAAAAAGTAGCACATTGTTGTAATGTATCACCAACCTTACTTGCATTTGGTACCAACTTTTGAAGAGCTTTCATCTTCTGGTTAATCCTATCCCTTCTCCTCTGCATCAAAAAATACTCAAATGGGTTGCATATGTGAGCTATACAAAGATTTAACTTGTTAAACATTGCAAATGTTTTTATTGGTGAAAAGAAAGCTTCTTAGTACAATTTTGCATACCCTTTCTGATTGGTTATGAATAGCAGCAGCACGGCTTCTTCTTGTTGAGTTAGACCGGCCAGATTCGCCTTTGGTCTCTCGGTCTTCGTCTTGGTTTTCCTGTTACATCCTCTATAAGATTAGGAAACATTGTTTGACACAGTATAACAACAATTTATTGACCTCTTAATTTTGTTTTATTAGATTACCTTTTTTAAGTTGGTACTTATAACCAAGTGCCCATTTATTCACCACACCACACCACAACCCCCCCCAAATAAAAATAATAAAAATAAAAAAAGAGGTGGAGAACAACCTACATTTTCACTAATAAATTGTGTTTTGTATTTTTTTGCTTGAAAGTTTCTTAATTGATTGATATAACTCAATTCAAGTAAACTTGTTATAGCTTGGTGTGTCCCAATGAACAAGTGCTAGTGACTAAAACTGCAAATTCAATGAGTGTAATTTTTGTTTTACCAAGCCATCATGACAAGCTGAATCCTCATCAGTACTTTTGTTCTTCAAGCTTTGGGGAGATTCAAAGGAAGCCCATGTCATCATAGTTGTGTCACTTTCCCTACAAAATGTAGCACTAGCACTAGCACAAGCACTAGGGCCTCCTTGCTCTTCCTGAATGCTACAATTGCTACTAAAATTCTTCCCATCATGGTCGGAATTGATGGACCGGCTTCGCTTTTTCATCACCGATGTAGCCAGTGGGGCCCGGCCAGAGTTCTCCGCCTGTTTTCCGCAAGAGGATGCAAAAATGTTGGAGCTTACGGTGGCTGGTGTCTTTCCATGATATGTTGTCACATAGGGGTCTTGGTTGTGGCATGTAGCTTGGCGGACTATGGATTCTAGTGTCTCACCGGTTCTACTACCCCATGTGGGCTTTGTTGGGCCTGAGGGAAGCAGCCCACCGAGCCCATGCATGGCTAGTTGGCCATTTTCCCATGTTAGCTCCTTAACTTCATAATTAGATCTGGATTTATTTTTTTTTATTTTTTTCAAAAGTATGAAACATGAATGAGTTCAAAACAATCCTAAGGTTGGGAATTAAATGCAATCATATGCTTAGCAATAAAGAATGTTTTGATGAATGAGACATATGTATGTAAAAGAAGAACGATACAAAGTTACTATCAGAGTCATGTTATACAAAAATGTGTAGCTGTAACCTGTAACTGTTCTTTGGAAGTTGGAGTAATAAATGATGGTGTAAAGGGGTTGATTTTATGGGGAAATTTATTTTTCTGCTAGAAATGAAAATTGGGAAGGAGTTAAAACAAGTAGAAAAGGTAGAGTTTTAACAATTAAGGGTCTTCAATAAGTACAACAGTCAACAAACAAAAAAAGAAAAAAAAAAAACCAAATAACCATAAAAGAGTAGTAGAATGAAGAGAAAAATAGAGAAGGAAACCTACTTGAAAGGAGGAAAAGAAAGAGTTTAGGCTAGGCATATGCTTGAGAGAGAGAGAGAGAGAGAGTATAAATTAACATATGAACTCAACTGTGAAGACTGAGAAGAAAAAATGAGTGAGGAAAAGCTGGCATGACTTTGAAACTGGAGAGAATAACATACATGTAGTGCTTATGAAGTAATATATATGGTTTTAAGTTGAAACTAATTCCTTGCATAAAAAGAGCCAAATAAGCGGAAAAGGAAAAGCTTGGAGAGAGAAAAAAAAAATGGCGGACAAGATTGGCTAAAAAGTAGGAGTTTGGTAAAGAAACCTCTTAATGTGGACATCACCTGAAAATCATGAAGAATAACCCCTTAGGAGTACATAAATGTGAGTCTTATGAAGGAGCTTTTGGTTCTTTTTAAGTGTAAAAGTCTTTGAAACTAGAAAAGAACAAGTCAGTTCCTTCTAGAACAGTAACACAGAAAAATCAAAGTCTAGCCTTGCTTTTCATGTAGATGGAATCACGTATAATAACAGAAAAGTAATTTGCAGAAGTATAATGAGAAAGAAGAAACATTAGAAAATGGTGCATACACGGGGACAAGATGACTACTAGTACTAGTACTACTGTAATTCTGCACGTGAGAGGATCTGTTTCCCTCTTCTCCTTCGACTTGTTCTTGTCTTTGGTGCCTTAGATTCCAACTTGGTACTACACAATGACTCATACTGATACTTCTCTTTCTCTCTCCCACTCTCTCTCTCTTACTCTGTATGTGTGTGAAAATGAGTATAAGAAGTTTGAGTTGGAGAGGTTGAGTTTTGGACCCTTTTTAATTTCCTTGTCTTCTGGTCCCCTCCTTGATGTCACATTGGGGTGATTGAGATTTTGCAAAAAATATGTGGTAGCTATAAGAAGCCTAAGGAGGGATTGGATATGCTTTTCCTCTATCCTTAACTTCTTTAGGGACCTATCCTCACCTTCTATTATGGTCTAGTTTAACTAGTATATATGATCAAAAAAACAGGACTACTTTGACTCGAGAGTCAAGTATATGTACACCACTATGTAATGATGCCACTTATTATCTTCAATATTCCTCATAGTATGTCTTCTACTATGTGGATACTTTTGTGTTTTATCTTATTTATTTAGATGGGTAGTGATGAACAAATGTGTGAATTCCCATTTTGATGATTTACTTATCAAATTACCAGCATATATTATTCATGCACCATTTAAGCAAAGGACTGAAAATGATCTTATCAGATTTAGGAAGTAGGAAATTTGACATTAATTACAATTCTTACATTGTGGTTGATCCAAATTTTATATCATGCAACCTACAAACATATTAAATTGGACAGTTCGAGATTGCATTCAAAAAATTGACTCCCTTTTTTGTCCTCTCTCTCCTCTCAAGTTACTAATTGTACTAATACATCATAGAATTGGGGAGCTACAAAAGTAGATATGTCCCATAATTGAATGAATATAATGTCGTTTTATAAGTTGAGAAATTAAAAACTAAATAAAATTGTCATGCGTATTTTCTAGACCATTGATTGATACAGGTTTCGCGTGATTTCATCGTAAAATCTAAAGTTATTTAATTTGCATGTGAACTTTGTCTATGTAATGACCATGCAACATCCAAATTTTAAATTCTGTGCAAAGATGCAATATTAGATTAGTGAAAACATATTTTTCGATTGACTATACATATCAAAGAAATATCAAGGTTTTTTTCCCCCTTCTTTTGGTAATTGAAAGAAATATTATCAAGTTGACTATTCTTAAGTGTCATATTCCATGTAAAATAAATAATGACAACAATACCCTAGGAAAATACAAAGTTTCCAATCATTTAGATTGCGCATCTGCCTCCAAAAAGACATCCAAATTTCCAGCCCTTCAATGTCGTAGTTCTCAACCAGAGACTGGATTATGAACTTCTGCATAAACAGTGGACACGTAGGAAGAGCCACTGACTGCCACGTGGACTCGTGCAAGGAGATATCCATGGTCTTCTTGTGCCACCACGTGTCCTCTTAGATCAATTTCTCACATCAGAGGCAACCAAAAATCCCAAACTCCCCCATGATTTTCTTCCAACTTAAGAGGCCAAAACATTACCAAAAAACCATACCTTATAATGTCTTTTATAAAGGTTATGCTCTTTATATTTAATGAAAGTTGTCACTTTGGACATACTGACCCAGATCCCATTTTGATGTCATAAACAATGTGCATGACATATAATCTAAACTTAATCCCATTACTATAAATCTACTAGGTACACTTTACAACACAAATACGAGGGAAACTGAACTTGATGTCATCAAAATCAGCCATTTTCTCCTCTTAAACCATATTAGCTGGATTTTTAATGTGGATTTTCCTTCCTAGAGACACATTTCTTGTCCTTGTGCTACGTGTGCTATTAGCCAATAATCTTCCCTTGACATATAGGGCCATCAACTCCTGTATATGGTAACAGAATCATGGTGCTGGGGTCTCTTTGTCCAAACTTTTTGAGAGGTTTCTCTTGTTTGTCCTCGATTTTTCGCTGATAAGATCTATAAGCAGACAGTAATTTGTCTTCACATGTAGAAGTTGTCCCTTGAGTTAATTGAAAAAGCTCTAAAAAGATTTCTTAAATTTCATTAACAAGACTTGTGTGGTCTAGAAATAGCTTGTTTTCCCTCTAATTTTGGTTGATATTTGCAAACTCTAATGCTGTTACATCTACTTGTCCTTTTGAATTTTCTGTCAATGAGTCATTTTCTAACACAAGCAAAGCTTCTTGAATGGTCTCTCGTTGTATTCATTTGAGGCCTTCGTAGTGATCATTATTGTTCTCTATGGCTTTTTGTGTGTGTTTGTTTTCTGGTAAAGTTTATCAAATGCTAATATATACTAATATCTAGCTTTACATTGCTTCAGAAGAAGATTGAACTTAGTGATTTTTAGGAAATGATGATGATATATAAGTCAGGTTTGGCATAGATATAATTGATATTTGCTCTGTTACCTTGAAAATGCATAAAGGATCTGTATCAAGGAACCCGACATGATAAGGCTTGATGTAACAAAAATAGGACAGTTTCTGTATCTGATAGATGGTGCTACAAGAGGAGGTCACAATTAGAACACTGAAATTGGTAGGTGCTAAATATCTTCAGCTGTAGGTAATCTTTGGTAGTTTGGCTCCATTATGTTCAAGAGCTAATGAACAGTTACCCTCAAAATGAGGAAACTATAAAATAAATATTGAACCTTCTCACGGGGAAAATTTATCGGTAAGTATATCTAGGCAGCAGAACATAGAATCAAGCCACCAAAAATAACTATACAAAGAGAAAAACTGATAAAAACACGTATTCCTGAAACTTGTAAGTAGTGTCAAAAGCAATGAAACTAAGTCAGCCAACAAACACGTTTGTGATGCAATAACAGGCTAGCATATCCACTGTATGCCTGAATTGGGTGCTTACTGCTTAGGCTTGTGAGGGTGAAAGCTCAAATCAACTTAAGTTGACTACACGACTAATCAACAAAGTGAACATGCAAGGAGTAGATAGTTTGGAATTCTTCACTAGTTTTGATTCGATGCAACTAATATTACTTGAATCCAAAGTGCCACAAATGTTTTGTTATTGAATATATGCATATGATACAGATTTTCTTCCTTGAGTAATTAACAAATTAGATAGTCAGAGATAGAGGACTAAAAGTTAGATAATAGATACAACATGAAGCAAAGTTTCTCCGATCAACAAGTGAAGCAGAAACATCTCACAGGAACTTTGCCTCTTGATCTTATCATCTTTGCCTTGTCTTTCACTGCAAGCTCCTCATTTTTTCTTTTATCTTCCAATTGTGCCCTTGCTCCGCTAGCTATTTGTTCTATCCTTGCTAACTTGTTTTGGTAATGTTGCATGTTATGTCCTCTTTTCTGCTCCAATAATTTCTGCAGTTTCCAAGAGTAAAGCGCTTCTTTGTCACTCCATTCAAAAGTTTCAATCAAAAAAGGAAAACAACTATTTTTAAAAGCGACCTTTCTCTTTTCCATCTTCAGCTTGGCTTGCATCTTTTTCTCATTTTCCCAAGAAATAATGGCAGATTTTGTCTTCTCATACCTGAAAGTTACATCACAAAACAATCTTAAGCACTTTTTTGTATATATTGACATAATCACATAGCTGTAGCTCAAGTGAATGGCAAAAACAACCAATCTTTTTAACCTGTCCTGAACCCTTTTCATCTGAGCTACCTCCCAGGTATCGGCTTTCCTTTCCACGCCATTGTTTCGCGGTGACGTTCCTTTTGGCATCTGGTATATATCTGCTGGAGCTGCCTGCCTTACAGAAGTTGTATGACTCAGTTGCTTGGCTGGAGAAGCCCTCTGAGATACCTTATGTTCTAGCCCAACTGACCCTTTCCTTGAAGCTTCACCTATAACAAAATAATAAATTTTAATTCTCAGTAACAATTTTTATCATGTAAAAGCATTGATGTATCACTATATAACTATAAAAAGTACCAGCACTTTTAGCTTCCTTGTTCGAGTATAGCTTGGTTGCTCTACTGGAACTTGGCATTTCAGCTGTGATCTCACCTTTCCTGCCCTTATTTGTCCCAGTCCTCGAGACTTCAAGAGATTCCTTCTTCCTTTTCTGGTATTGCAGTTCAACTTGATCAATCGAGTGAACGGCAAATGCTGCAGCTGCGACGGCTGTAGCAAATTCGCTATGTCTTGCATCGTAATCCTGACTCATGTTGCTCGAAAAGTACTGCCTCTCAAGTCGCCTTTGCAATTCAGTATCTACAATAAAGTTTAATCATGACACTTAAATCTTGCAAGAGCATATTGATGATGACATGGTAAGTGATGATTGATCTCCATACTAAATAAAGCAAGGTGTTTTTGAATATGTCTAAAGTTCATATATATTTTCAATAAGCTTTAATTTTCAATTAACATATAATACAAAATCAAGTCCCATGCCAATTCACGTTTAGTATTTAACAAAGTTACCTTCTTTGAGAGACCGAGTCTGTTGAAATGAAGGTTGTGGCTCTCTTCTTTCTCCAATGCCCTCAGGTTCTGCCTGCTTTTCTGATCCAGGGCCTGAAAATCTCACTCTGACATAGCAAATACTTCAGCGAAAAATCGATAATAAATGTTTACAATACAAAAGAGAATGTGTGATGCAAGTTTTTCAAGCTGCCCTGAGAACTACTTGGCTATGAAGATTGAAGACTAATATGTCAAACCCCACTAAACTTATCATGAGTACCAACCAAAGTTTATATAGAAACTACTAAACCATGAGCTGGGGTTCAAACGTACCTTCTTTGCTTAAGTACTAAATTGTCCATAACCCAGAAAACTTTTGATGATGAATTCTGCCAGGGAGCTTCCTGCTTCTTTTTCCAGCCAAGAAAAAAGTGTTTGGTTCTGAAAGAAGAGTACAAGTGAAAGATGTTGGTAACTTGATATTGTTGATATTGGTTTTGGGTTGTGAACAGGAGATAGAGGGAAGCAAAGTAAAATGCTCTCCATGCTGTTACACAATGAAGCAAAGGATTTTTTTTTCTTTTTTTTTTTCTCTTTTAGCACATAGCCCTGAAAACAAGTTGTTTCCACTTTTAAACTATTTTTGTCACCTTTTCCATTTAGAAAGACACCTTCAATTGCCACAAAGTAATCTTTTATACATTAGTATATATCTGATCTCTGTCTCTCTCTCCAGATATATAGATGTATATGTATGTAAATGTTCAATCTGGCTTGTTCTTCAATTTTTTTCAAATGGGAAATGGAAGCCTGATAACAGTGGATTCATAAGATTCCCATTTTGCAGCCATTGTTTTATTCTTTATTCTCTTGGAAAGGAAGGGTATATCTTCCATTTATTGGATTCTGCTGGCCCACCTTAGTAAGCAAAGCAACTCTTTTTTTTTTTTTTTTTAATGATAACTTTAGTTGGTAATTTTGTGGGGAAAATAGGGAATATGTGGATGGTAGTATTTCGGCGAAAATTGATTTTGTAAAAGTGTTTTCAATCTTTTTAATGCAAGTGTTTTGTGATAGGATCACAATATGTGACCATTAAAATAAGACTTTTTTAGACAAAATTATGTGATTCTATCACAGAACAGGTACTAGAAAAATTATTTTAGTAGAAAATACGCTCAATCAAGTCCATTTTCCTAAATTGTAACCCAAAAAGGCAAAAGGCAAAAGCTTGTTAAACTGGGTATTGAATAATTTTGGAAAACCTCACTGGTAATTAAGCATGGAACCCTCTTGTCACATTAACACCCTCCACGTATCAATTTGTCAAACACTAAAGACCTCGTGTGGGCTCCATGGCATTCTAAAACCAGTGATTTTTTTTTTTTTTTAAAGTCTTCTAACACCAATGTTGCTTATGTTAATTTGAATATTTTATTCCCCAAAAAATAATGGTAGCAGTGCATTCTTAATCTTAACTAACTTGAACCCGTATTATGTGATGACAATTGAAAATTGCTGAATAAGAAATGTTGTTTACACTTTGCACCGTTATATCAAACATTTTTTTAATGCTCATGAAGTGATAGTGTATCGATAATTTAACATTGGATAAACTTGCACTCATCGTGTTGTGTCAAAATTACAATTACACTACAAATACAATGACACTACAGATACAATGACACTCATGCTGACACCCATAAGCCGAAAGAAAATATATAAAAATAAATTAAAAGTACATAATTTAGATATATTTTTCTTTTAATTTAAACAAATGACGAGTGATTAATATAAACAATTCATAATTAAATAAAAATTTAATGGTCAAAAGTGAATTAAAGTTAGTCAATTTTGAACTTTCGAATATCTTCAATTCTTGCAAAAACACTCTCCACTACTTGAGTTTGCTTTGTTGAAGATATGGTGATTTTTGCATAAATGAATATTTGTAATTAAATCTATATAAAAAATGGGATAAAACATGATTGTATAGAGATCAAAATCTACCTTCACATAAGAGAAATTATCATTATAAAAAAACAAAAGTAAAACGAAAAGAAAATCCAATTGGAGAAAGATTCAAAAGATGATCTTTATAAAAGGAATGGAAGCTTGAGCTATTAGAGTTTTTTCCCTTTCATTTTCATATTTGTTTGGCTGGCAGAGAAAATAATATTTATCATTTAAATAAATCTTTATAGTTCTATTTATTGTTATTATTATTATTATTAACAATTGAGGTGGAAGATTTGAACTTAATACCTCAACATTAGAGATATGTATGATTACCATCAAGTTTAATCTACGACCACAGTCTTTGTAGTTTTATTATTAAGTCATTTTGTCTATATCTAAACTAAGATGTAACTTTCACATATTGAAAATATAATCTTTTTGCATCATATGTTGGTAATCACACTTTGATCTCTCATTCTTCGAGTATTATTTTTCATTACTTTTAAAAAAAAAAAAAAATTATCACCTAACAAAGTTTATTGTCAAGCTAGACAATGAACTTCATAATATATAAAAAAAAAATCACCAATTTCTGGTAGACTACTCGCTAAATCTATTTAATGAAAATTAATTTTCTATAAAATAAAATAAAATAAGGGAAAATTAGTCATTCTGCTCCCTCACATTTGCTATCAGTATAAATTTGCCCCATCACTTTTAACTTTGTATTCAAGTACCTCTAGGTGATAAATTTGTTCTTTCTTTGCTCGATCACCTTTGACTTAATATTAAAGTACCTCCTAAAATAACAAAGTTGTTGTTCTTTTACCCTCCCCCCTCCACTTTTGACTTAATATTCAAATGCCCCCTAAAATAGTAAAGTTGTTATTCTTTTACCTTATCAACTCTAACATCGTTATAAAATTG
Organism: Trema orientale; assembly: GCA_002914845.1. Lineage (NCBI taxonomy): Eukaryota > Viridiplantae > Streptophyta > Magnoliopsida > Rosales > Cannabaceae > Trema > Trema orientale. Next base: position 932,121 of record JXTC01000006.1, read on the forward strand.
TTAATGGATAATAGCCAATTAATCATTTTACTTTTTAAATAGCTAATAAATATCTTTTACTGATTTTTTTTATATTAGATATTTCCAAAGAGCTAATAAATATCTTTTACTGTTTTTTTTATATTAAATATTTCCAAAGAGCTAGCTTTTATGATTAAATAAATAAAATAAACGAAAAGAGGTAAAAGAAAAATAATTTTTTAATAGTTATATATGTTTA
>JXTC01000006.1:932734-943901 GCA_002914845.1 Trema orientale
AATGGAATGGAATGGGCGAACCAAACGGCCCCTAATTTTCCTAAAATAAGATATTCTCTCAATTTCGCGCGTGAGGGACGCGCTCCTAGTCTTTCGTATCTGCCTCTCTTCCTTCCCGCCCCATTTGCTCTCTGCTTCTTCAAAGTTCAAACTTTCAAAACCCTAAACTCCGATCCATGGAGATCACGGACGAGCAGAGGAAGCGAGCCCAAGCGAACCGCCTGGCAGCCATTGCGAAGCGCAAGGCGCTTGTCGAGTCCTCCAATGGCCAACAACAAAGCCACCAGCCCAAGTGCCCCAAGCTCTCTCATTCTTCCGTCAATCACCCACGCGAACTCGCCCGTTCCGACCCGGTTCCCGATACCCTTCTACCCGAAAAATTCCGGGTCAGCCTCGAAATATGCTCACCGGACTCATTCTCGGTCGCCCCGCTCAAGCTTCGGGGGTTTGATTATCCGGGAGAGGAGGAGTGCTTGCGGAGACTAAATGATTGCTTGTCCAGTGTGAGTGGCTTTTTGGGTATTTCTGTTTGGTTCTAGGCACAATGAGGAAGAAAATCATAGAAAATGAACTGTTGGGTTTCTTGAATTTTGGCGTTTTCATTCTGAAGAATCCCATTTTTTTTTTTTTTTTTTTGGTTGGGTGAAGAATTTTCAAGTTTTCTGTTAGTGAAAATGGGAAATCAAAGAAATGAAATGATGGCTTTTTTGAATTTTGGCCTTTTAATTCTGAAAAAGGAGTTGAATTTAAGGGTATAGAAGTGAATTGAGTTTCTGTTGTGTGATTTTGATGATCTCTTTTCAGGTTATGCCGTCGCACTACACACAAAATCATGGAGGTGGAAAGGCTTGTGTGTATAAAGTGAGGGATTATGGTGCGGTGTTGAAGTGTTTAAAGAGCAACAAGAACGTTGAAGTGGAGGAGGTACCTTGGGCCACTTTTAATGTTGTTGAGAGATTTTCTCATTCGTTTGTCGCGGAGAGATGGATTCCATGCCGGCCGGAACACTTTTCCGAAGACAAGGTTGATGAGTTGATTGGGGAGCTACCAAAGACGCTGTTGGAAGCACTCTTGCCTTTCCAACTTGATGGTGTTAAATTTGGGTTGCGGAGGGGAGGGCGNGCAGGTATTTCGACAGTGAATAATTTCAAGTTTTTCTCAAGTTGTCATGAATGTTCATCGGTTTTGTGCCTTTTGGTTGGACATGCGAAAGTTTAGCTTGTTGTATAGTTTTTGTTACTACTTACCAAAGATGTTTACAAGGCTTAAGCTTAAATTTATATTGTTAATTGCTTGTATGTGATAAAGAAATTAAATTTTCTTTAGATTTTTCCTTTTATTTTTTCGAATCAGTACTTCTGTCACGTGATCCCAGCTTAAATACCAGGAAAAAAAAATTCTACACTGGAGCAATAGATGCTGCCTGAAAAATGCAGCTGCGACTTAATAGTATTAGTAAGTTTGATCATCTTGAACTATGTGGCAATCTTATTAGAATGACCTATGATTTTATAGTGCTACAATCATATACGTATGGATTCCATCAGATGCCCACAGTTGTCTCCTAACATCTACTGCCCTTTAGAAGTTCGGGTTTCATTTAAATTACTTTTATTTTAATCAAATACATCTGCAATGGAGTATCCTAATTTGTTGAATACTGGGAGGCTGGCAATGCAATGTAAAGATTGTGAGAAACATATAGTTAATAAAAAGTTAAAAATAAAAGGAAAAAGAGAAAGGCAACCTATGTCGTCAAGCTGGCAAAATCAACTTGTTCAGCTGTTCTTACTATTTGCTCAAAATAAGGCTAGCATTCTACAATTTAAAGTTTTTTTCAATTTTCATAGGTTAGCAAAAGATTGCACTAGTTATAGTTACATGCTAATCTTTTCGCCTCAGGCTATTGCAATTGCTTGCTGTCTCATGAATGAAGGCTCTGTTCTCATTGTTTGCCCAGCTATTTTGCGTTTTTCATGGGCAGAAGAATTGGAGCATTGGGTTCCATTTCTTTTGCCTGCTGATATCCATCTAGGTGATCTCTCTCTCTTTGTATCTATTTATTCTGCTACTTTGTATTTTTTTTTTTTTTGTGGGGGGGAGAGTGGGGGTTGGGTGTATATTAAATGCATTGTTCCTATCTAAACAGGCCAATTAATCCTATTTATTGTTGACATGAAAGATTCCTTTTTTGTTATTACTCATTCTTTTGAATTTGTTGAACTAATATATTTTGCTTTTCTTAAATTCATTTGTCCTCTTTTGCTCCAGTTTTTGGTCATCAAAATAATCCTGTCCATTTGAAGAGATGTCCCAAAGTTGTAGTTATTTCTTATACAATGCTTCACCGATTGAGGAAGAGTATGCTTGAGCGAGAGTGGTCTCTTTTAATAGTTGATGAATCTCACCATGTACGATGTACAAAGAAAGCAGAACCGGGAGAGGTACAGGATGTGTCTTATTGTAGGTGCATAGTTAATTAGTAGTTTTTTGTGGTACCATTTCTTCATCATGTCAAAAATGGACTAACAACAATTTTTTTTTTATCACCTGGAATTTCAAATAAGATTTTGATTGCACCAATATTGAAATTTCGGCTTATCCTTTTCTGTTATCGTGCTGACAGTATTTTGAACATGGTAATCAATGTTGTTGTTCAATGGAAAATAATTTCTTATACACCCCCACCTATCTTAAGTTTCTTGTAAATGTAAAAGATGGATAATCTACCAATTGAATCTATTTCTTGTCTGTCTCCCCGTTACTTGTAATGTCATATTTTTTTACAGTTTGTTTCACCTGTAGAATGCACTTTATCTTGTGTTAGCAAACATCCTGTCTCTGATCCTATGATCAGAGGAAATCTCCTAAAAATGACATGGTATTTCTTGAACAATCTCCCAATCTAATGATCAGCTGGTTTTNAGAACTAGATATTAGAAAACTAAATTTTGAGACTGTCTAGTGAAAGTCTTTCGCTACTTGCTGTTTTTTCTTGTGTAATGACATTGAAATATGTTAAGTAACATAGGCAATATAATGTGAGAAAACCTCTCTATTCAAAAGTCTGTTAATTAAATTCTTTTGCTTTCAGCTTATTAAGTGTTGTGATTTTCTTATACTTGTAAAAAGTTGTTCTTATACATTATCTTGATCATCCTGTGTTTGTGAATCATCAGACGAAAGCTGTACTTGACATGGCAACTAAAGTCAAGCACGTAGTTCTACTATCAGGGACGCCTTCTCTGTCAAGGTGGTAGCATAGACCTTTAAGTAAAAGAGCAGTATTATTTTCAATACTTCATCAATTCCACAATATTATTGCTGCTTTTATTTCTGTGCAATGTCTCTTTTTCAATATCTTTGTTATGTTTTATTTTGGTCTGGTTCACTGGTGGTTTATGCTTTTTAATAGCTTACTTTGCATAATTTCCTAGGTGACCATAGGCCATTTGACATTTTTCACCAGATAAATATGCTATGGCAAGTTTTCTTCCCCCCTCTATTTCTGACTTGATCACTTGCTTTTCTCTAGGCTTATTGCTTTGGTTTACTTTTTCTTTACAATGCTTTTGTTTTCAGGCCTGGTTTGTTGGGAAAGAACAAATTTGAATTTGCGAAAACATACTGTGATGTCAAATTTGTCCAAGGTTTGGAAGGGAAAATGTTCCAGGTAATATTCGGAGCAAAGATCACCGATAATATATAGTTTACTGTAGACAGCGCTAGCTCTCTGCTAATTTGGTAGTTAAGTTGCATTGTTTTTCTTTTCTAATGACTAACGAGATGGCACTCTGCTCTTCCATGCTTGTTGGTGATGGAAAGACCTCTGTTTCTTTGTTGATTTTGTTGGACACTTGATTTCCTATTTCATAGTTTTTCTGTTGACTCCTTTAATATTTCAGATGTCATAGTTCATGTCTGTCAAAATACATAAATTCATTTATGTACCGAAAATTTAAAGAAATGAGATCTTTTCATTGGCATTCATTTGTTTTCCTTCAAGATGATTTGATTGTTATCAGTGAGAGTTCTAAGACACTCCATGGTGTGTTGCAGGATTTCTCAAAGGGAACTCGTTTGGAGGAGTTGAATGTGCTACTTAAGCAGACTGTTATGGTATGCTCTTGTTCATGATAGGCTAATAAGTATGCTGACTCTTTTCGTTTTCATAAACTTGGAGTTGAAAAAATTAGTTTTACTGTATTGTAGTAGACTAGTAGTCTTTGACCATGAGCCTTTATATCGGATTAAAAGTCAAGTCTAACAGTGGCTATTAAGAAAAGGCTTGTTAGATGTAATAGTTGCTATTTAAGGCCTTCCCTTTTAATGGCCTTTTTTCAACCCATGTTGCAGGACACACACCATATTGAAAATGTTAATATTCTGACATTAAATTTTTCTCCAAATTTATATAACACATAACAACTTTTATGTTCAAACTATGTAGTAGTGGTAATTGGCAGGTCTCAGAACTCTTCATGGTCCATTTTAACTGCTTTGGGAGTATGATGATATCTTTTGTTAAGTTACTTTCCTTTTTGATAAGAAACAAAACTGTTTTTGATTCAAATGAAATTCAAAGAAAAGAGGATAAGGTATCCTCTGAGACTAGTACAAGATAAAACAAAACAAAACAGAACCGAAAGACAATACTTTTCATTAACATAAATTCGTAGTCTTCTTATAAATCCACTTATTTACTCTCTTCTTGATAAATAAACAAAATGTCTATGCTCCACGAACCACGGGAAAGTCAGTTTTGTTTCAAGGTTGAGAATAGTCTGATTTATTGAAGCTTAAATGTTTATTTTAGATTAGACGTCTGAAGGAGCATGTAATGCTTCAATTACCACCCAAGCGCAGGCAAATTATAAGAATTTTTTTGAAGAGATCTGACATAGTTGCAGCAAAGGATGCCGTTGCGCAGAAGACTGGTGACGAAATAACTGCTTCTGAAGATATATCTTCAAAAGATTTAGATGAGCCCAATGGTAACTTGTAGATACTTTGCATTTATATGTATGTGTATAATCAAAAGGTTCTTACTTGTTATATCTCTCAACTTTGTGAATTAATTTCTGAAGTTAATAATTTCCTAGAACTTAGTTTACACAAAATGTGGAGAGAGGTTCTGTGTTATTAGCACATTGGTCACTATACTAGAATAACTGAGTTATAATATTATATTTTGGTTCGCTATGAGGTTCTATGTTCTGAATCTAGTTTTAATTTCAAAAGGCAATAACTTAATTGCTAGAACGATCTAGTAGTACATTGCTTATAAAAATCCAGCTTTTTGGTTAAGAGGAGTAGATTACAAAACAAGCCCAGTGTCTTGCTCTTCTTGGCAGAGAAGTCATATGCATAGATGCTTGTAATACACAGGAGTTTCTTTTTAGCTTGCGCAGGGCATTTGTTACTTTTCTGTTTTTCTTTTGCAAAATCTGTCTCCTTAAGGATTGCTCGTCCCCTCCTTTATAATTATGTTTTTCTAATATTAATAGAAAGTGCAGTATTAACTTAGTTTATGAAGATATGAACTTTCATGGAGCCTTGACTCAGTTTATGAGTTGGAATGGCAGTCGAAACAAGTTTCAAATTCTTTCTAAGCCAAATATGTATTCTATGCTCATATTGAGCGGTCAGCTTGGCAAAAAGTTATGCAAGTGCTTCAGCTATAGCTTTTGATTGATGTGTGAAAGATTGTTGCATTACGTGTATGCCCCTTTTCTCTTTTGGTTTGTTTGAATAAACTTGTGAATGTAGTGCAATATGTACACCACTGTTTTCTTGCAGATGGTGGGGATTCCCATATTCCTGGGCAGCTTTCTCACCAAGAGCTTGGTGTTGCAAAGCTCTCTGGGTTTTGCGAATGGCTTTCTATTCATCCACTCATTGCGGACCCAGATGGTGCAACAAACTTGGACTCAAATTCCAGTTCTCATAAAATGATCATTTTTGCACATCATCATAAAGTGCTAAATGGAGTGCAGGTGAAAATCTTTACACCACTATTTAGAAGTAGCATGTATCACAAAATGTAACATAGTTGTAGTGATTTTAATTCTTCTGGGGCCATCTAACCAAAGCATCAAATTATTTTCACATATGTAGTTCTCTATCTCATCCTCCAATAGGAGGGGTGTGTGTGTGTGTGTCTGATACGAATTACAGTGATCACACCAAGCAAACAAGGCAATTAACAGAGAGAAGAAATCTGGGCTACAGTATTATTGATGGAAATTAACAAAAAAAACGCAACACCCGGCTTTCGAGAGGCCGGTTCTCTCCATGAGCACAGCTCTATTACCAACCAGAATATCCCCTCCTCTCAGTTACCCTCTGCTCCCCTCTAATATCCCCCTCTCTCCTTCGTTCGTCTCCCCTCACAAACTAACCGCATAGACGCGTGGACTTGTTATTTTCTCTCATTCCCTCATATGCCCCTACCAAGCTAAAAGACCTTTATGTCCTTAGTTAATTCAGCTCCGCCTACTACGCCTCACATACGTGAAACGAATAGGAGGCCTATCATTACTTCCCCCCAACGAAAGCACCTTGTCCTCAAGGTGGAAGGCAGGAAATTGTTGCTGAATTTTGTCAAAGGATTCCCAAGTCGCTTCAGATGGTGGCATATCCTTCCAAGTGATGAGAACCTCCGCTTGTCCCGTGGGGGTTTTGCGAACTGCTGTCACCATTTCTGGTTCGACTTCCAGTGTAAGTTCGGCAGTGAGTTGTTGTGGAATCTCCCAAGACGAGTTGGCAATGCCAATGGCTCGTTTCAGCTGCGAGACATGGAAGACCGGGTGAAGGCGGGCTGTTGGGGGAAGCTCTAAACGATAGGTGACAGTTCCAATCCGTTCAACCACGGGATATGGACCATAATAACGTGCCGCTAGCTTCTCATTTTTCCGTTGCGCCAGTGACTTCTGTCTGTATGGGTGCAACTTGAGATACACCAAATCCCCCTTTTCGAACTTGACATCTCGTCGTGCGCCATCAGCCTGGACTTTCATCTTGTGTTGAGCACGCAAAAATGACATCTTAAGTTCGTCCAACATTTCATCTCGATCGACCAGGACTTCTTCAACTGCATCTACCTGAGTTGATCCCACTTCAAAGGGCAGCAAGGCAGGCGGGTCTCGACCATATACTGCATAGAAGGGAGTGTTGCCCAAACTAGTGTGATAAGAGGTGTTGTACCAATATTCTCCCCAGTGAAGCCACGCCGACCACTGCTTGGGTTTCGAAGAAGTAAAGCATCGCAGGTACGTTTCCAAGCATCTATTCACTACTTCCGACTGGCCATCTGTTTGGGGGTGGTGGGCCGTGCTGCGCTTCAGCGACGTTCCTTGGAGTTTGAACAGCTCCAACCAAAACTTGCTCATAAACACTTTGTCCCGGTCAGATATGATGGTGCGAGGTATGCCATGGAGCCTAACCACTTCCTTAGTGAAAAGAGCCGCTACATTGGGGGCATTGAATGGATGCTTAAGAGGTAAGAAGTGGGCATATTTACTGAGCCGATCCACAACGACCAAGATAGTGTCCATTCCACCCGAGCGCGGTAGCCCTTCAATGAAATCCATTGTAATGTCGTCCCAAATCTTTTCTGGTAACGGTAGCGGCTGTAAGAGGCCAACAGGTGACATAGTCATGTATTTGTGGCGCTGGCAAATGTCACATTGCCGAACATATTTCTCAACATCCTTCCTCATGCCCACTCAGAAAATGTCACCGGCTAACCGTTGGTAAGTCTTTTGGATGCCAGAGTGACCTCCCACTGGAGTGCAATGATATTCTGTGAGTAGGAGAGGAATGTGGGGTGAGATTTTGGAGATCACACGGCGGCCTTTGAACAACAGGGTGTTGTGGATGAGTGAGAAACCTGCATAAGGTCCATTCTGCTCTCTGATCTTCCTTTGTACCTCTATCAAAAATGCGTCTTGCTCGTTGTGCTTGGCCACGGAGTCCTATTCCCATCCTTGTGGAATCGTCATAGAAGCCAGTTCTGGGGCACCCGAGAGGCGTGATAAAGCATCAGCGGCTCTGTTTTCCGGCCCGGGACGATATTGGATGTCAAAGTCGTAGCCGGACAACTTGACTAGCCATGATTGGTGTTCTGGGCTGACCAAGCGTTGTTCCAATAAAAACTTGAGACTCTTTTGGTCAGTTCGAACAATGAACTTGCGCCCCAATAGGTACGGTCGCCATTTTTGTATGGCTAGTACAATGGCCATAAGTTCTCTCTCGTACACGGATTTGGTCCGGGCCCGTGGTGATAGTGTCTGACTGAAATAAGCGATGGGATGTTGTTTCTGCATTAGGACAGCTCCTATACCGTAGCCCGAAGCGTCGATTTCTAACTCAAATGGGGTAGAGAAGTCCGGTAGGGCCAACACTGGCACTTGTGTCATGGCTACCTTCAACCGCTCAAAAGCCTATTGGGCACTTTTATTCCAACCGAAGTTTTCTTTCTTGAGTTGTTCGGTGAGTGGACTAGCTATGGTGGCGTACCCTGCCACGAACTTCCGATAATACCCCGTCAAGCCCAAGAATCCACGCAACTCTCGAAGTGTCGTTGGTACCGGCCAAGCAAGCATGGCGCTCACTTTCGTAGGATCAACTTGTACCCCTGCAGCTGATACAATATGCCCCAAGTACTCCAATTTTTCTTGCGCAAATAGGCATTTCTTCTTGTTGATGTACAGTTGCTGCTCCTCCAAAATATGAAAGACAGTTTGAAGGTGTTGGAGGTGTGAATCCATACTTGAGCTGTATATAAGGATATCGTCAAAAAATACGAGCACAAATTTCCTCAAATACGGCCTAAAGATGTCGTTCATGAGGGCTTGGAAGGTAGCCGGGGCATTGGTGAGCCCAAATGGCATGACCAAAAATTCGTAGTGGCCGTCATGAGTTCGGAATGCCGTTTTTGGCACGTCTTCGGCCTTCATTCGAATCTGGTGGTAACTAGATTTCAAGTCGAGCTTAGTGAATACGGTGGAGCCTTTCAACTCGTCTAACAATTCGTCAATAACTGGGATGGGAAACTTGTCAGGAATGGTCTCCTTGTTTAATGCGCGGTAGTCTACACAAAATCGCCAACTCCCGTTTTTTTTCTTCACTAATAAGATAGGGCTCGAAAACGGGCTATGGCTCGGTTGTATCACCCCGGCCGCTAACATCTCCTTAACAAGGCGTTCGATTTCGTCTTTTTGGATCTGCGGGTAACGGTAACGCCGTACACTTACCGGTGGCGCTCCCTCACGCAAGACTATCGAGTGCTCCTTACCCCGGCTCGGTGGTAACCCCTCGGGAGTAGCAAATAGGTCCGAATGTTCACTAATCAGCTGCTGGACAGATTCGGGTAGTGCTTCATCTGTTCCCTCTCGTTCTAATCCTAAATAGCCTAGTTCCACCATAACACCATGTCCCTCATGCTTGATGGTCCGTAGCATGGCTTTTAAAGAAACCTGTGTCTTGCAGAGTCCAGGGTCCCCCTGTAGAGTCACTTGGGTCGTTCCCACTTGGAACTTCATTGTCAGAGTCTTCCAATTCACGCTCATTCCTCCTAACGTGCTAAGCCACTGCATGCCGAGGATCACACTGTAGCTGCCCAGTTCTAGTGGTAGGAAGTCCTCTACTATCTCTACCTCCCCAAGAGTCAGTACTACATGCTTACATACTCCTTCCCCTCGTACTGCTGCCCCTGTACCGAGAACCACACCATAACCTGTAGTGGTTTCTAATGGCAGGTTCAGTTTGGCCACCAATTCCTTGGCAATGAAGTTGTGGGTGGCGCCACAATCAATGAGGACAATCACCTCTTGTTCATGGATGATCCCCCGTAACTTCATAGTGTGTGGAGTAGTTAAACCCACCACCGAATTCAAGGAGATTTCTACCCTGTCGGTCTCGAGTTCCTCCGGAATGGTGATTGTGTCTTCTTCGGGAGGACTAACGGGTTCCTCTTGCTCGCATTCCTCTCCGTCATTGACCACCAATACTTGTAATTCCTTGCTCTTACAGACATGACCCATAGTATATTTTGCATCACACTTGAAGCATAGCCCCTTTTCTTTTTTCATCTGAATTTCAGCCGTTGTTAAACGACGAAAATGGGTAGGTGCAGTACCTGGGTTGCTCTTAGGAGCTGGAGCGCGCTCGAAAGTCGTTTGGTAGCGTGGCGTGGCGTGGCTGCTGGAGTCGGCCTGGGCGAAAGAACAGTCGTCAAGTTGGTTCTCGGCAACCCGGAATACGACGAATACGGCGAGCTGAAAGGTCGCACTGGTGTGGATCCTCCTCCTTTTGTTTGTTGGAGCAAGAGATTTTTCGCCTCGATCCTCTGAGCATAGTCCATCAACGAGGGTAAGCCCGGAAGGTCGGCCATGCGAAGCTCTGCTTTAATCTCTGGCTTTAATCCGGACATAAACTGCCCGATGAGCACAGAGTCGGGAACTCCCTCCAACGGCGTTGCCAAAATCTCGAACTGTGTTCTATATTCTTGCACAGTCCCTTCCTGTCGCAGAGCAAGGAACCTTTCTACTAACGATCCTTGTTGAAGCGGTCGGAATCGCTGCAAGATCTGACGCTTGAGCTCGCCCCAACTCAGAATTGGCCGCCGACCATCCTCCCACTGGAACCAAGACAACGCATCCCCCTCGAGACTCACGATGGCGGCAGTGATACGTTCTTGATCGGTCATTTGATGCATGGTGAAATACCGTTCGGCTTGGCACACCCACCCATCGGGGTTGGCACCGTCGAACAAGGGCAGTTCCAGGCGTCGAAGCCGTGCCTCTGGCCGTTGACCCAGTTGTGGTGACTCACCAGTTACGTCGAAAGCCGTGTAGGTGGGATCTCCTCCCGGGGTCGGACTGCGCTGCTGCGGCTGGATAAGGTGGAGAAGGAGCGATTCCAGACTTCTCTCGATGGTCACAAGTCGCTGTTTGTTCTCGTCGAGCTCTTGACGGAACTCCTTCATTTCGTCTTCGACGAGTTCGACGCGACTCTCGCGAGTCTTTCCAGCCATGCCCAATGTTGTAACCTTGCTCTGATACCAAATTTGATACGAATTACAGTGATCGCACCAAGCAAACAAGGCAATTAACAGAGAGAAGAAATCTGGGCTACAGTATTATTGATGGAAATTAACAAAAAA
>JXTC01000006.1:945730-1008570 GCA_002914845.1 Trema orientale
TTATGGTTTTTTATAAAAGATTTTGATCATATGATAAATCCCTTTTGAAGTTTCCTTTTTATTTTTTATTTTTAGTAAAGCATTTGACTTATATGGTCCATTTTAACCAGCAAATGCAATATTGTCCACTTTTCAAGATTTCAAAAGTACGTTTTATTCATATTGGTGCAGTGCTGCTGCTGTGGTTTCACTATTTGGTTTATACTATTAATAATTGTCTCTTTGACCAGGTTAAAATTGCAATAATTGGTATTACTGCTGGTGGTGTTGGACTGGACTTCTCATCGGCACAGCATGTTGTGTTCTTGGAGCTTCCGCAGTCACCATCATTGATGCTTCAGGTCTGAATTATGAATTATGTTAAAGTATTAAAAAATTGAATTCTCCTCATCGGAATAGAAAAGAAAGGTTTACAATTACGATATTTGTCCGTATAAATGTTATTCTCACCATTGAGGTCTTGAGTGAGTCAATTCTAGTGATAGAAATCTAAGTAGAGTTAAAATATTTCAGATTGTCTTTTAAGTTTTCTAGTTCGTAGTATTCCGTCGGAGTGGGTTAGTGTTGGAAACCAATCCAATCCTCTTCAAAACTATCAAGATTCAATCTTAAAATTGATTGCTTTGTAAATTTTGTGATTTTCTAATTGTTGCATTCAACACTACGGTTGTCTAATTAGAGAGTGTTAATCCTCTTCTTCTTTTCTTTTTTTTTTTTTTTAAAAAAATTTTTAATTTTTTTTATGGATTTTGGCACCACTGTCCATGAACTGTTCAAAATGTGACAGTTAGTCCCTGAATTAAATAAATAGCCCAATTAGTCCTTGAATTTTCGTTTAAGTGACAATTTAGTCTAAATCACTAAAACTATCAAAATTTTAGGCAAAATTCTCATGTCTTTATCACGTGCTTAGTTGGAAAATGTAAAATAAAAATAAAAACTGATAAATATATATTTTAAATTTTTTTAGCCATTTTTTCACTTACACTTATTTTTTGGTCTCCCTATTTTCTCTTTATAATTAAATTTGCGCTTTTTTTTTCAAATCTTCTATCAAATACTCTTGATTTTACGGATTCTGACTTGAATAGTTGTTTGGTTCTGTCCAAAATTTAATAGTTTAAGCAATTTTGATTAAATTGTCAGTTAAACGTAAATTCAAGGACTAATTGGCCCTTTATTTAATTCAAGGATCAAACTGTCACATTTTTAAAAGTTCAGGGACTACTGGTGCCAAAACTCTTTTTTTTTTTTTTTAATTTGTCCGTCCCACCCCTTCTGAAACCATTAAGTACAAATGATAAAAAAGAGAGGACATCGTATTCTCTAAATAATAGAACAAACGTAACTTCATTTCAAAAGAAAACAGGAGACTGAAAAAAGTTCATCATCACCCAGGAGAACAGAGACCTAATGAAGTTTCTTTTCCATTTCCTGTTTCACAGTATCAATTGTAGGTTTTTCCCTTATCTATGTTTGTGTCTTTGTGATTTGTATGCTTCTTGAATCTTTTGAAAAGGCCGAGGATAGAGCTCACAGGCGAGGGCAAAAAAATGCAGTCAACATCTACATCTTTTGTGCAAAGGTGCTTGTTTCTTTCAGTATGGGATATTTGCTGACATATTTGTCTTCAACATGCAAAGTGATCGCTATTACCACTTTGCAGGATACCCTAGATGAGTCACATTGGCAAAGTTTGAACAAGAGTTTGCGCCGTGTTTCATCTACAACTAATGGAAAATATGATGCAATACAAGAGATAGAGGTCTCTCTTCTTCTTTTTTTATTATTATTTTTTTTAATGTCTATATAGTATTGAAATTCCCTTTGAACACCTTGGCCTCATTTTTCAATATAAATTAGATGTAAAGAAATTGGATTTGTTGCTTATTCCTCACTACACTTTGTACTATGCCATGACTCATCCATTTCTCTCTTTCTTTGTTTTTTTAATGGAGAAATATGATACATTTTTCATCATTGACAAATATACTTTTAAGTGAGGTAACAATCAGATGTAGCTTTTGGGAAATTTGGCTTTTTTTTTTTAATTTTTATTTTATGTTTTTGTAATTTTTTTAAAGTTAACAATTTTATTCAATATNTTTTATTTTTTTATTTTTTTTTTTGGTGCTTTACATAAACGTATATTCTTAAACATGGTGTTATGGTTCTGCATTCGTTTTAAAGGAGTTGGTATAATACTTATATTTGGCAGGTTGAAGGTGTTTCTTTTCTGGAGACAAGTTGTAGAATGGATAGTCCTGAAGATAAGATTTTGGAAACCGCTGAGTGTGATCAGCTCTCCGCTCAGCCACTGGAATTTCAAGACTCTGCCTTAGCAAAGGATACCGAGCCCTTTGAAGCATATAATGAGTATGTTGATAAAAAGACACCACGATATAAAGACAAGAGTAATGTAGATGTCAGCTCAACCAAAACTGATTATCTTATGAAGGTAAAATTTAATATTCAGGATAAATGTCTTTTGATATTACATTTAAATTTGTTTTCTTTTGGCTTGTTTCCTTGTAATTATGATTTTCCAGTTTTCAGTTGGTTGAATTTAACTCTGTTGTGCCATGGGGGCACTTATGTGTGCTTGTGCACAAAACAGGCCACTGCGACTCCTGTTGTTGATGTTGACAAGCTTGATTCAGTTTCAGAGGGAAAGTTGGAAGAAAAATGTTCTGAAAGTAAAATTGGAAAATGTGGCCGGTACTCTTCTTCTAAGCTGGATGAGGTATGTGAATATGACAATCCATAGAAAAGTAAACTTTAAGTGATTCTTGCTTCCAAATCATAGATGAATTTCATTCGAATTAAGTCGACATTTGTTGTAACAAATTATATAATGCAGGGAAATATAATTTACCCTCAAATGGAAGAAGCAAATGAGATAGTAGGAGCTGATGAATGTTGCGCCCACGTAGTAAATTCTTTGCGATTTGAGGTAAAAATTTCTTACTAATGGGATTCCCTTTGAAACAATGAATTTTGTTATTCATCTTAATGGTCATTCCTCAAAGTCATAATGTTATGTTGTATTCTTGATGGGGAAAGGAGGGAAAAATCCCCAAAGATGATGTATTTGTAAATGGATTTTCAAATTGAATGGATAATAGTATCATTCTTTGTGGATTTAGAAATAAACTTGTTTTAAAAGTTATGAATTATGCATGTTAGTTGTCTTTGTTTATCTGTATTTCTAAGCTCCTCATCTTACCATTTCGCTGAGATGAACTCAAAGTGTGGTTACAAATGGGTTTGTCCCCATGTCCCAGAAATAAATGTATATTATTGGTTACAATCAGAGTGACTAAAAGAGTTCCCTTGAAACTCATCACAATTAAACCTGCACGGACAATTTATTGAGGTCTAAATTGTGCTTGTTCAAGGTTGGTTCTTACTTGACTAGAGTTTTAAATTTGAGCTTCTACTGTATTATTATGCATGTTCTTTTCCATTAGGGTTTTATGCAAATGTCTTTCTTATGGAGCATTATTAATCTGGTCCCTGGATTCTGCATTACCTTGTCTCTCCTGCTGCGAGTATGTTAAGTATACTGTGTTCAATGGATTGTCAGCTCATTCTTGTCTTTACTTGTAATTTAGGTGAGCCAATACACTGGTAGGATCCACTTGTATTCTTGCATTTCTGGGACAGATTCAAGACCAAGGCCACTCTTTGAGAATTTTCGACCTGAGGAACTTGAGCCTCTAAATTATCCTGTTGCCGACGAAGATAAAATAAATGTAAATTCTTTCAAGGACAACCCTGTTTATAGAAATGCTGTATTGGAATTCAGCAAGGAGTGGAACAATCTGAGGCCTGTAGAGCGAAAAAGGCTAATTGGAAAACCGTTGCAACTTCCTTTGACAGTAGAGCTGTGCTATTTGAATGAAAGCATTAACCACAACACTGGGGTATGTATGTTCTGAATTCAAAGTTGGACTTTGCTTTGCTGTATTAAATTATTAACCTTGCTTATCAGTCCTCTTATAATGGCTATTTCTGTCAGTTTCCCCTTATACATACAATATATATTATATGAATGTGAATTCAGCAATATCTGCATGTGTAATTTCATTAGCTCTCTATAACAGGGACTGATAAGGGTTGGAAGTAAGCGCCGCCACACACCTTTATATGAGATCAGCCAGGCTCTTCCATCAAATGCAGTGTGGAAAAAGGTTTATCTACATACTGGCTATGGGAAAAAGGAGAAGGAATACGCTCAAGGTTGGACTTTGAACGATAAACCACTTTGTAAGCTCTGTCAAGAACCATGCAAGTAAGTCCCAATTGTCCTTTTGTTGTTACAACTATTTTGGTAGACTTAAACCTTTTTTTGAAAAAAAAAAAAACTTTCAGGAGTAGCAATGCAATGGAACCTGAATTTTTTGAGGATCTTTTCTGTAATCTTGAATGCTACGAAGAATATCGAATAAGGACTAGCAACAGATCCCTGCGTCAGGTCAGAACACAAATTATACTACATTAACATGTTGAATGTTGAGCTTCTGCTTCTCTGTATCACACTTTGTTTATGTGCAATGCTTTCTAGATATTGTTTTTCATCCTTGTTATATTACATTAATTTGAGATGCTAAGGTACTCGCAATTGCAGGAACTTTTTCAACTGGAGAATGGTATTTGTACAAACTGTCAATTGGACTGTCATAAACTTGTGGTGCACATAAGACCTCTGTCATTGGCAATGCGAAGAGAGCATATTGAGAAAGTTGCGCCTAGAATAGCAAGTCGGAGGAAGTTGTAAGTCACTCGATTGAAAATGATAGTTTTCTTTTTTTCTTTTTTTTTTTTTTTTTTTTGTGGGGAAATGTGAATACATATGCTGCCATACGGTATGTCAACCAACAGTTCATTTTATTTATTTATTTACTATGAGACAAGGTGATCCTTGACTTATCAGAGAACAACATTAAATAATGTTGTTAACTGCATAAAAGGATGCATGTCACAGAAGTTGAGGTCTGACAGAATTTTGGTAGAGTGAGATGTGTAGACAAATCTTTTTTGTTTTAATTCCCTGAATCTGATGATGTGCAGGCGTGACAAGCTTATTAAGGATCCAAAAGAGGGCAACGCATGGCATGCAGACCACATTGTTCCTGTGTACCGAGGTGGAGGTAGGAATAGGATTCATCTCATTTGTATTGGTCTACTTAAATGGTTTCTGAGCCATTCTATCCTTGACCAAGACATTCTGTCAAACCATACTAAAGCTGTTTTAACATTTTGGTGCCAATATAATCTTAGAAGTTTCTCTTTTTAATTAGCAAGACAAACATTTTCTCTCTTTCCATTTTATGTTGGTAGTTAGGTTTTAAAATCTAGTGTTAATCTGAAATTACTATGTAGGTGAATGCAAACTAGAGAACATGAGAACACTTTGCGTAGCATGTCATTCTGATGTAACTAAAGCACAATGTGCTGAACGACGCTTGACAAGGGCAAATGCGAAGAAGCAGCTGAAAGCTTTCCTGAATGGTCTTAAAGATGTTCAGAGCAATGAACAAAAGGACACAAATGTGAAGGTATGTTCTAGAGCACTAATCTCTTCCAGCTTTGCTGCTTAGCGAAGTTCATCTTTTTTGGTTTCTGCAAGCTTCAAAAAGTAAAATAAGATCAATCGTGTTCTATTATGTGCCGAGTTCAGCATCAAGTCTACTGTGAAATTCTGTCATTTAGATGTAACGCGAAGTATGACTGTGGGACAGAAATAAAAATTCTTATGATATTTATATTTTAATAATCTTCAATTTCAGGACCAAGGGCAGTTGGAGATGCAGAACGTTGTTGAGGATGAGCTTTTAGTTAAGGTTCCTGGGAGTGCCTACTCTTCAGGAAATAATATGGGTGCTGGAAGTGAAGGGTCTTCCACTAGCAAGGAAATTTCTGTATCTACAAACAGAATATAGTTTTACTCAGCACATTGAAAAAGAAGAAAAGTAATGAACAAGAACTCATACCTGCTTCTGCCAAGTATCCCCACCGGTCCATATGGTTTTTGCAATGACATTCCCAGTTAAAATGTATAAAATTTTTGTTACCTGCAATGCTAATTTAGAGCAGATTCTGGGATCCCTATATGGTGAACAAAGCACATCTACTGTAAGTTGCCTTGTGTAAGCAATTTTAAGCATGATACAAATACAATAATATATGCTCCTTTGAGAGTCGTACTCGTAAGATAAGACCCTGGGATGTCTTGAGGTGTCTTAGCTTATGGCTGTTGAGACTTGGTGGTTGTGACACATTTTTGAATTGTAATTTCTAGCAATTTTCAAAATTATAGGAAATGACAAACCGAAAATTTGCTTGAGGAAATTTCAGTGAAATTTCAGTATGTGGTAGTACCCGTTTATTCTGGACGAGAACTCGCTTCCAGAATTGTTGGCAAAACTCGAAAGCCTTACTCATAAGATACTGAACAAACAAATTACAAAAACCAAAGGGGTCAAAAACAGAAAATTTCTTACAGAACTGAGGTAAGTTTCTTTGGCCTGCCAAGATTATTATTATTATCATTGTTATTATTATTATTATTTTCAATTAAAATTCCCCTCTTGAAACGAAAAGCATTGAGCTGAAGGTTTTACTGTAAAGAACACTGAATTAAGTAAAAGGAAATGTCGAGTAAATATTATTAGCAAAACTGCCAATTTAGTACAAAATCGTAAGACTTGGTACAAATTACAAAGATAATTCTTCAACGGAACCCATTTGGACATTTTGGTGATGATACAACAGGAGAAGAGCAAGGACAAAAAAAAATTACAAAGTGCTGTAGAGATATCAATTGGATTCTCACATAGAACCGAAAACTCTCTTATGGCTCATCTAGAGAAACCAAAAAATCTCTTGCGACTTATCTCTATACCAAGAACTAAGTATTTATTTGTCAGTGTCATGTCTGCCGCAGATTAAAAAAAAAAAGCTTCTGCCTGAGGCTTCGCCTGCGAGTTTCTTAAATTGAGAACATTCAGCCGCCTTCCCACAAGTATGCATGCTAAAGCAGATGTATCCCTACATAAAAGTGATAGGAGATTTTTATTTGCATGGCTGACCTCATACTTCATCAGCTAAGCCGGGGGCACCAGATGAAAAGAAGTGCTCCGCCTCATCAATGAAACTTTGAGGTAATCTACAATGTAACATCATGGAGGAAGTTTCTGAAGCTGGCATATTAGGCTTCAGAGCCATTTCTTCCCAACTCTTTGTTGCTTTATAGTCCCTATTATTTCTCAACTTGCCATTTTTCATGCTGTTTCCTGACGCTCCACTCTTTCCAGAAGAAGCTCTGGTGTTTCGCGAGTTGTGACGGCTAGGCCTCGGGGGGACATCCACCTGGACCTTCTTGAGTTCAACACTCAGCTGATTATCACTAGATTCATTTACAGGACAATGGTCTGTGTTTGAATTGGATCGCAATGCCAGCATTTTTCTGCATGATTCTAATAGGGGGAGCAGCATATCTGTACTAATTTCCTGCTGAACCACACCCTTGTTCTGGTCACACCCATAACAGGCAGCAACCAGCGTGCTAGCTAGGATTGGCATCAGCTCAGGATCACTGAAGAATACGAAAGGTAGATCACATATCTGTCCCAATCCAACTCAACAATTAGTTTTTCATTTAAAAAAAAAATTTAAAAGAAAAATAAAAGACTTCTCAATTAAATTTCCGGATGGAACACATGCACAAGTAAAAATATATGGACCTTGTGGAGGATGGTAGGAGACTTTCCCCATCGAAGAACAGCTTGATTCCCTGGGTGGAACAATGCAAAGTGGCCAAGAAGTGACAGAGATTCAAGAAGAAGCATACCAACCTGAGGCGCATTATTTATCGTTGTTCAAGAATCATTTTAAGTCTCCAAGACAAGGGGAAGGAAAAAAGAAAGTTGAATGTATTGTACTTGCTCAATGTCAACTTTCTTATAAATAACAGCAATAGAGTGAATTACCTGATCACAAGCCGCTTTCCACTTGCTGGTGCAATGGAAAAGGAGGAAACTCAGTAAATGGAAAAATTCCATTTTCAGGTCTGGCCTAGCCTGTGCAACACAGTACACTTAAAATGAGAATAAATTGAAAGACACCATACAAACAGAACTCCTATGAAATTAAATAACTCACCAGCATTGTCTGCAAAAATTTAAGATCCAAAAGAGCCAAATTGTTCAACACCTTCAGCACTCCAGTAGCCACCTCCTCGAAATTTGATGGTAGGATATACGAGGCCTGAAACAGGAAAACAAATGCTCATAATCTGGACATCACAGGTACAGAGCCTCACCGAATGATCACTTACTTTATATAGGCAACAAAATAACTCCGTAAAGAAAATAGAGAAACAGGAAAAAACTTGGAAAAGCACGCAACCTCACCACCCACAAGATTCTTAAGGGAACATGTAGAGATTTTATCATCAAAATGACTTGTCATAAAATATTTTCCATTTGAAAAACAAGAAAACTCTCAACAACAAAGAAAAGGATTGACCAACTATGCCGATTATCAGCATGCAGTTCCATAAATATATGCATTCATGCTCTTCTACTGTGGTGCTACTCATCTGTCTTTATGATCTCTCTTTAAAAAGAAGGCCAGTGATTCACCACTTTTCCCAAAGTGAATTATAGTACTTGGCGATTCCTGATTAACTCCTCTAATTTGCCACAGGTACACAAAACTTTAGACAAGTGTTTTAAACCTATTATATAAAGAGTTACCTGTTCAGAAGACAATCTATTGTTTGCCTGCAGTAAAACAGCTGTCAACACAGAAAGTAGGCTGACGAGCCCAGTTTCTGATATGGCAGAAAGAAGAAACACCACAGGTTGCTCCAGGTTCAGAACATTTTCATTCTTTTGTTCTACACCAACATCAACCAAGTTTTTCTCATCCTTCTTGGGTGGAAAAGACTTCATGCTGTCTTGCATTCGATTTTTCTCAAATTCATCTGGAGAATCTGGATTGCCTGTGGTGGACTTATTTGCCTCAAATGAAGGATCTGTCAGTTGCTCCTTTTCAGTATTCAGCCTGATAGATTCTGATACAGCATTTTTATTTATCCCGTATGATTCATCTAATGTCGTATCCTCTGGTACATCTGGTAGATGTACAGCTTTACTACCATTTAGTGTAGATAATGGAGTTCTAAGATCCCCAGAGTTATATATTAGCAACCCAGTATCTACAAATTCTGCAAATTTAGCCTCCTGACTTCTGTTCTGTACTAATGTTTCGGTATGTAAAGATTCCCAATCAATCAAAGAATTTGTTTCAGGTCTGGATGTCAAAACCACCAATAAATAAATGCTAAAAAGAATGGAAGAAGGAAATGGAGACCCTTCCACCTGGGGCCGATCATAAAGAGCAAACAGATCACGCAGTCGATGAATAACTTGGTATGCAGTCAATAGCTCTAGTAAGCCGTCCCGCATTTGGAGCTGTTGTTCCTCAGAATTTATGTGACCAATTATTGTTGTCACAGTCCATAAAAAACCTTCCAATACTTCAGATATTGATTCAAAATGTTCAACTGAAGTTTTGCTGGAAGGCAAGCTAGTATTACCAGGGAGATTTAGAGATGCAGCAATCTTTATATAGTTCTCGAGGGCAGCTGACAGCATTGGGATGATTGGAGGTAAGAGATTCTGTGCAAGAAAATAACTCCGGTTTGCAGACACAGACAATACCACCTTCAAAAGCTTTAAAAGATGTATTGTCACTTGCCAGGCTTCAGGCTTTGATGTATGAGAAGCGGGCAAGGCAGAAGCTATAAAGTCAAGAAGACCAGCCTGACGAGAAGCCTGTAGTTCAGCATCCTTTCCCTCTACAAACTAATCCCAAGAGAGAGATGAGTGAAGAAGAAACTATATCATATTTCACCTAGCTATGCCAAATTCACGAATTACAAATAATTTTGAGAGAGAGAGAGGTTAATCTTAGCTGAGAAAGATTAAAATGTCCAGCAATAGCAATCTTTTATAGCCTATAACCAATAACTAATCAAAAAAGCAACAAATTTATGGCTGCCATCTTGGTAATAATACAGCTTGACGAACAACAACATATGGAAGGATTTCCATCATACCTATTAGCCCTAGAAAGTCATGCACGTACATATTATAAATCATAATCATCAAATATCTGGAAACAAAGTACAAAACATAATGATGGTCCTGGGAGAAAAAAATAGAAATACCTTAATTATCTCCGCAATTATTAGCCCAATACTTGCAGCCCCTTCTTTTCTAGCCTGTCGAAGTCTTTGAAGTTCCTGAAGCCACCTCCCAATTTTCACCCTTGCAGTTCCTATGGTTGTTCTGTACCCAATACTAGCATTTTCAGCACCAAAAGGAGGCTCAGGAAATTCATACTTTAGAGCCATAAGTCTTTGTCGAATTCTTTTAATCCTCCGTTTCATTGAATGCTGCAAGGTGACATTATTTGTCACAAGAGCAGCACCTACCAACCCTGACACACTGCTTGACTGATTTTCTTCACCAGTGTTAACAGGTGTAGATCTACCCTGACCCTCCTTATTCAAAGATCGTCGCAGTAAAGGAGACGATTGATCCCGGAAATCCATAGAAGCTCTTTCTCTTATTTGCTCCAGGTAGAACTTGCGACGTTGCTCACTTTCACTAAGTTTCTCAGCCAATTTTTGGGCCAGAAGTTCAGCTTCTTCTTGCTGAGCTTTAGCTCTTTCCTCCTTCCGACGAAGTTGTTCCAAGGCCCTTGCCTCACGTGCTGCACTTGATGCTTTGCGTTCTTCTTCCCTTCTAACTTGAGCCTCTTCCTTTCTCCTCTGAGTCTCAGCAAGACGCTGTAATTTTTCAGCTTCAATTAGCTTCCTGCGTTCAAAAACAGCTTCTTCTCTTGCCATATCCTCTTTCTGTTTAGATTTCATAACTTGAAGCTTCTCAGCTCTCCTCAATTCTGAATCATGAAGTTTTTGTCTCAAACTAAGCTTCTTATTCTCTTCATTTAAGGAAGTAATGAAACGAACCTCGTTAACTTTGCTGCTCTCATCACCAGCTCTCTTAACAACTTGAGCTAGAAAGGCTTCATGCCGAGACTCACTGCGCTGTTGTCGAGCATACATTCCCTCTCGTAACTTCATGTTTCGAACAGCTTGCCATTCAGTTACTCGATTCAACTTTTCCGAGGTTCGCTGGAGTTTTTGAACTCTCTCATTCTCTAGCTCACTTCTAATTCTCAAAGCCCTTGCATGCTTTTCTTGTGCTTCCCTCTTCAGATCCATGGCAGTTTTCTTCTTCTTTTCAGGAGTCATTAGTTTATCATGCAACATACGTGCGCGCTCTACACTTTTCCTGCTCATTCCCGGTGAGTGAGAAACTCGGGAAGAGACTCGGAAAGGAGATGAAAGTATGTCCTCCCAGTTCCTCTTCTCCTTCCATGCATCCATGGATCGCCAAGTAGCTGAGTTTCTCTTTTCTTTTTCCTTATCTTGTTCAGACATAGGGGTTTGCCGCTTGCAATGATCTGTCAACTTAGGATTTCTCTCAGAAACACCTTCTGCTAACATCTTAGCTTTCCTGGGAAGCAGTTTCTCTGCTTCAGTTCCATGCTGTTCTCTCTTAGTCTTTCCAGCAGCAGAACTGTCCTTGGGAGGTAATTTAGATGTAATAATGCTAGAGGACAAAACCTGAGGAGACACACGTCCATTTAGTATGGAGTTTGATTTGCTGGAACTGAATGACTTAGTATTCTGCTGCACGGTGCTCGGTTCCCCTGTCAAATCCTCCGCATTGGGAATCCCATCACCTATTGTAGACAACTTCTTAAGGCTGTCAAGAGATTGGAAATTTAGCAAGATTTGTGCATCACTAGCTTGACGTAAGGTGGCTCTTTCTCGTTGAATTTTTTTAAAAGCTTCAAGAGATGACGAAAGTATCTCTGCTTTTTGTGCTGAAGTTGTCATTCTTCGCACCTGCACTCAATAATAATTGACTAACATTTTTCATATTAGAGAGCAAGGTAAATTAAGAAATTATTAAATACAATAAGGATTTTACTCTGCACACTGATAAATCAAACATGATTATGTGAGTAGATGCTCAAAAGCATCCCTGTAAATCATGGCCTTAAGGACGTGAAGTTGAAAGTTATCAAACTAATTAGTTATTTTATCTGAAGAGTCGAGCACTCTTATAGGAGCCACCATATGTTATTCATACACTAACCACATTAAGACCAAATAATTTTTAACAGGATACAAAATGATGACTTTTTTTCCCCCTAAATGCATATGTCCACAGACATAATTTTAATGGGTCTCTAACATTACATGAAAAACAGGGGGTTAAAGGTCATTATATAGTTAAAGCCTACAAAACAAATTGTGCACATTCACTGATGAAAAAATAAGAAAACCAAAAGACAATTTTGGCCATTTTGATGTATTATGCTGTGTCACCATCCCTTAACAAAAATTCAGAAACAAAAATATAAGAAACTTTTAAATGAAAAATGCAAACTATGCATAGATTTCAATTGCAGCAATTATTTTGCATTGGTCCGATATCTGTCAAGTTGTTACGGAAAATTGTCCCTAAAGACTTGTATGTAATTATTGAGAATGAAGATATAATCAATAACGAGCATGCTTACCTCCCACGACAAAGCATGTGGCCTGCGATGGTCACTCTTTAAATTGATCAGTGCCCCATTACTAAACTGAGAAGATGACCTTTTCATATTTTCAAACTCTTCCACTCTAGTGGTTAGATCTTTAAAATCAGATGTGGCCTCTTCAAGAACAAGAATGGCCTCTTTCATCTGCTCCACATCACATTCTAGTTCACAGAGAAGATAAAGCTCATCCACAGCCCTGTTAAGCGTCTCAAACAGAAAGCACCAAAGCCGCTGCCTAAACCTCTCCTTGCTTTCAACCGTGTCACATTCTCCAAGGGTATTAATGTTATGAGAGTTTGATATATGTTCTTGTGCGGTACTGACATGAAGATCCCCAGGGTCTTTAATACATGCGGTGGAGGTAGGTTGTTCTTCAGATTTTTCTAGCCCATTATTGTCAGGTGAAATTAACTCAGGATTGTCTTCAATCAGGACTGCTTTGCTTAAATTCCCATCTATCTTAGATGTGTCTTGAATTTCTACATCACCAACCTCAGGTGTAACTACAGGATCCTGAACTTTCACCACTGTCTCAGCCTCTAGACCAGAGGTACTACTTGCACTTAAATAATCTTCATTTACGACGTGTTTAACAGACACATCATTGCAATTTGAAACACCAGCTTCTGGATCAGCCGTATTTTCATTGATATTCAATACTACTACATTTTTCGCAGATACTTCATTTAACTTATTACAGTTATTTTCAAGCTGTTGGTCCTTAGGAGTCACAGGATGCATATGAGCAGCAATGGCATCATTGGGTGCAGATGCTGCCACCAATTTGTTTTCTTGAGAAACTGTACAGTAAACAAAATTATGATCATTCTCAAGCTCTCTACAAACCATCAGATTGTTATCTTCTATAGCACCAAACTTGATTCCAGCACCAAAAGCATTTTCATGATGCAGCTTCCCATTATTCTCTACGCGACCTCTGTTAATATTGTGAACCACATCTGGCTTATCTTTTTGAGGCATTTTCTCAGAAGATTTAACTTCACCGCTGGAATTTGCAACATTCTGTGAAGATGACTTGGGACATTCAGTGATTTGCTTAGCAATACTGTTATCGAAATGCCGCACATTTTGTTTGTCTTCATTTAACACATCAACAGAGTTTACAGCACTTTGACTAGGTACAGCATAACTTCCCCCTCCTTTTGGATGATGGCATCTGCGCTTATTATGGGAATTTCCAGTGTTTCCATTTAATGAGGACTGACTACAGTTGGAAGCATTTTTTCCTGAAAATCCTCCAACCCAACTCTGTAGGGAGAACTTCGAGCTATTTCTATGTTTCTGTTAAAAAGAAAAGAAAAAGTACAAAAGCAAGTCATGGACAATTAATTTAATCTACCACTCTTTAGATAAGTGTTGAACTGCAATGCAAGCCATTTCTAAGATCATATCATCTAAACAATATCAGGTTGAATCCTCATGCCACAGAGCTACTCCATATAACAGAACTTAATCATTCTCTTCTCACATCTAGGACATTCTACAACATATCAAATGGAACTACCCATTATTAACCAAACTTTTCAGGTGCTGTATCCAGCTTTGGTTAACCTCAAATATGTTGATCATCGTTTCTATTCTTTCTCTTAAACAAAATTTGATTTTTACCCAAAAATTATTATGAAAAGAAAATTGAGATAATGAATGAAAATACACCCCAAAAAAAATAAATAAATAAACATGAGGGAATGAATGAAAATACAACCTTTTTTACTTCGAACCATCCAGAGCCCTGATCATCCACTGCTTCTCCACTCTTCTCCATTGCCCATTCCCAACTTGATCAAACCAAAATCATCCTTCTCCAGACCCCAAAACAAGTATGTAAACTTTATTTTCAACCAAACCACAAATTGATCATCCTTGATCAGAATATTGCAAAATAAAAAATAAATTAAACAAAATTCTTCAATTTGCACAACAAAATTCAAGCTTTCCCATTCCAAAAACCTTACAAACTATCCCAAAAATAATGGGTAGCAAGCAAAATCAGAGAAAGTAGTTTTATAGACAGCTCGGAGCTGAGAAAATAAACTCAAACAAAAATGGAACTTCCGAGAGCATTGATAAAATTAGGGCATGAAATTTTGAGGAATTTCGAGTTATTTGAGCGAATTCGATGAGGGTTGAAAAGGGTTTTCGATGGTTTTTTTTTTTTTCTTTTCTTTTTTAATTTTCTAATAAATTATTAATATTTTGGCGAAGAAGAGGAAAGAGAGGAAAGGTCGAAAGGAGGGAAGAGTAGTATTGTCAAAACATTTATGAGTGAGGAAGAAGAAGAAGTTGGTGAAGGAAGCGCCTTATTTACAGATTTGCCCTTATGTTTTGAATTCAATGACATTTGTGTCCATGATGTTTAGTTTAAGGACGGGTCGGGTTGATTCGGACAAATGGGTCATAAACGGACCCACCGACAACGATATGGTTTTTATTTTATTTTATTTTTTTTTAGGAAAAATGATTCATTTATGATTGCCTGATATTTTCCAAATCTATAATTACACGATATTACTATCGAGACTTTTAAATTCATATTGATATTTATGTTAATAATGAAATAAAATATTGTCGTTTTCTATTTTCAGTTGATTTTTCATTAATAAGGAGAGTGATGTTTTTTTTTTTAAAAAAAGTGGGACTTAACTAATGACCACCACTTACTATAAATTAAAAGAAAATGACACACACACACATTACCAAGGTTTGAACCCCTGACCCCCCCAAACACACACACACAACCCTAAAATCTTGGACCAAAAACAAAAATAACTAATTAGTGATGTTATAACTAATTAGAACAAAAATAATCTTAGCAAAAACAAAAAAAAAAAAACAAAAATAATATTTTATGTTGGATTTGAAATGATAATTGTGTCCTTCACTTACATAAACCTTTGAGTATATATAATACGCGCAGGGACCGAGCCACTCCCACGTTAAGCTCCCACTCAATCTTAAATTTTCTTTTAAAAGGCTAAAAAATTTATGTACATTTGTAGTTTTTTAATTTAAATTATATACAAAGCTCTCATTAAAAAATTAAAAAAATTGAAAACCCCCATAAAATAAGTAAAATGTAGTTCTAACTCCTACTAAACAATATTGCTGGCTTCATATCCCTGATGATACACGGCATATTTTGGACCTTTAGCTGCTAAAATGAACGATTTCTATTTTAGGACCAACCAACAATTTTTTATTTTTAATTTTTTTTAACTAATAGAGTAGTTTAAGGTTGTCAGAGTTTGTATGGAGCGTGTTCGTGCAGTTTTGTCGAAGAAGATTTTGGGTCGTTTCACCCCTTTCTTTGCTGAATGCATTGGTTTGTTATGCATATAGATATAGTGGAGAGTAATACCAAGAATGTTGTGAGTAGTGTTTATGAATTCAATCATTTTTTAATAGTGCTTGAAAAACAACTATTTTTCAAAACATGACCTAAAATTTAGTTATTTGGTTAAGAAGCCCCTTACTAAAATTGCTAAATGAGACGGATCATTTTAGCAAATTTCCCTTTTAAAATGGTTTGATGAACATCCGGTATGAGTTTAGTATTACTTATTTCTTACTAATGAAAAATGATCATGTTATCAATCAAAATAGATGACAAAATTATTTAAAAGTTGTAGTCAAGGTGATAACACGTTGTGATGATCAGGGATGTCAAATTTCCATTGATTATTTCTTTGTTGTCTAGTCGATTGATAAATTTTTCTGTATATTTGATAGTTTTAATTAAAAACGTTAAATAAAATGTCAATGATAATTAATAAGTCAATTGTTTTATTGTGTGTATCTCAAATGTGATAGAAAAATTAGGGCCGATATAACTTAGGGAGGTAATTTAGGTCATAATGTCATAACATGGCAACACAACTTTCAAATAATACGAAATTAGAGAGTTTGAGTTATAATTGTGTTTGCCATGTCAACTAGCATAACACGTCTAGATAATGATTGTGTTCAAGTTGGCCAAAGTGACCCAAAACAACGTAATTAGCTAAATGTGTCACAATATATAACTCGTTTATTACTCATTTGATATAAATTTTATGATAAAAATATGATAAATTGTTAGTCTTACTTAATATAAATTTTATGATGCATGTTGGGGCCGTTTGGTCTGAGGGGTAGATGAGACGGGAATAGGAATGTTAAAGATTACTCTGTAATTAGCACGATTATATGTAATTAGCATGAATTTACAAATCATGGACAACATAATTAGTTATTCATTATATGTAATTAGCATGAATTTACAAAATTATTGACAATTTTAACTTAATTTTTAAAAAATATATAACTCCTTTATTTTTATTTTAGCACGTAATTGTGTCATTAATAAATAAATTGTGTTCACATTAACATATTTTGACAAAATTAATAAACATATTAATACAAACATGATGCACTAACACGAATTGAGGCTTTGGAAAAAAATTCTCTTTGTCTTTTAAAGGAAAAGGCCTTAGAAATTTCTTGCACATTAGAGTACATTATTATAGTTATATTGATTTGGATCTTGAAGTTAATTGATGAATTCATTTGTATTTCTTGATAATTGATAACTTTCTTTGTCATTAGACGTTTTAAAATTAAAAAAAGTTATATAAAGTGTCAATAATAATGGGTTAATAATATTAGTGTGCCTTGAATTATACTCATTATACTACTTTGGCTCTGAATTTTTGTCTTATATTGTAATGGCCCATGAATTATATAATTGTTATAGTAATAATCTCTTTGTTACAAATTGTTAGTTTTTTAATAGAAAAAAATCATAGACAAAGGGTATAATTGGGCATCATTTACTTCTATGAGTAAAAATTACATTCTCAGCTTTAGTTATCAAATTGTATGTACATAACTCATATATGTTAAAAATTTGGGAAGTTCTAAATCTATCACCATTTCGATTTTGTGCATTCATAATTTGACTTTTATTTAATTAAAAATGTACTCATAATTAAAATTAACAAAAAGGACATGTAATATTTAAATATGTCTGTTATTGTTATGGTTATATTGAACAAGTCATTAAGCAGCAGCAAAATATTAAAAAAAAATAATAATAATTGTGAAATTCCTCAAATCCTAGAGAGAAGTTATCTTTCATTTCTAGGTATTACTCAAAACAATCAATAATAGAACAACAATATCCTCATAAATTCTTAGAAGTTTTAGAATGGTTTACAGTGAAATAAGCAAAGTTTCAGTATTTTATTTTTATAAGAAAAAAAAAACTGAAGACATGCAAGTAACAAAACAGATTTAGAAAAAGTACTATCCTATGCAAAAAATGAAAAATGAAAAAGCATGAGTGTGCATCTGGTACTGAGTTATAGACACCCCAATATCTCTTATATATAACGTTATTGTCAATAAAGATGATCTATAATACTTTATTTGGATTTAGTTTTATAACGATTTTTTTCCCAGTGATCACTTATTTTTTGGTTTCATTACTAATGTTGTAAGTTAATATCATAGCAGTAAAAATCGAATAATCAATCCTTTCTTTGTGAACAACAACATCTGCTCAAAAGTGTAGAAATATAGTATCCTTGTTTCTATCTATTTCAATCTAATTATACTTGATTCGCTTGTTTAATTATATGACAGCTAGCTCTTAAAACGAGTGAATGTTAATTATGATCTTCATTTTTTATTTTCTTTTAGTTTTAAACTTAAATATTAAAGTAAAATAAGTGAACGTGCATAATTGGGTATTTTGGGAATATGCGAAATGTACAAAGTAAAAACAAAATTTCTTAAAGTTACTTTTGTGATGTAAAAGGAAGCTGAATGTACTAAGTCCAAGCAGTGATGAATTTAGAACTTCCTTAAAAAGTAAATAGTTTGTGAAAAAAAATGTCATTATTGCAATAATTATATAAGTTTTGATCGTCTACTTTGTAAGTGTAAGTTGAAAATTTGGAGTCTCATTCTTGACTACAGTTACCAAATTATGTGCTTTATAATAATTTATTTATGTTAAATATTTAGCAATCTGTAACAAAAGGATCATTATTGTAACAATTATATAATTCAGAAGCATTATGTAAGTTAAAAATTTAGGAGTCAAATAGCGCAAGTATAATTCATACACTATTAATGTAATTAATCCAATAATAATAATTGATAAGTCTAACTGTTGCATCACGTTATCTAGAATTTGATAGAAAAATTGTTCCATGTAACATTTATCTTTTTCTCTTCTCTCTCTTTTAAGGGTGGGGTCTGAACCTTTCATTGAAGCCGTAATAGGTGGTAATGGAAATAGTTCGATCAAAATGTCAATAATAATTGATAAGTCAATTGTTATTTCATGTGTATATCAAATTTGGTAGAATTATTGGTCCATATAACTTTTTTCTTTTTTTTTTGTTCTTTCTTTTTT
This sequence comes from Trema orientale, assembly GCA_002914845.1. Taxonomy (NCBI): domain Eukaryota; kingdom Viridiplantae; phylum Streptophyta; class Magnoliopsida; order Rosales; family Cannabaceae; genus Trema; species Trema orientale. Next base: position 964,848 of record JXTC01000006.1, read on the forward strand.
AAGGGTTGAGATTTAAACCTTTCATTGAAACATTAGAAGGTTGAAATGGATCAAATGAACCATCTTAACCCAAACGTGACAATTCTGATTTTTTTTTCCTAAGAAACCGTTCCATATTCAATACTTTAAATCTGAAAACTTTCATTCTCAAGGTTAGGTAAAAAGTTGATTTTCTGTTAGGTTGTTATCATAGATTAGTTGAACCATAAATGTTAAGATGCCAAAAATAAATAATCGAAGAATAGCACCTAGTATAGAAAATGGATTGAGAAGTATTTAAGTATGTTAACGTATTGTTTGTTGACCAATATTTTTGTAGTCCATTTACTCAAAGATAATATCATTAATGCAATTTATTCAACAAGGATTCCAAGAAATCAAAGCTTCACTCACCTATTAACTTATCATTTAATACGTATTTTAAGAGCACTAGAGGTATAAAGCTAAGCTTGGTAAAAAAGTTAGAAATAAGTAGAAAAATAAAAAGAAAAGGAGGTACAAAACTACAAATTCTCCGTTGTATGGTATAGAATATAGATATTAAGAATTTTAGAAGAGATAATATAGATATTCAGGGAAGCAATACTATGGGTACTAGTGGTGTCTAACATCACAACAACGTATCAATACGATGATTCTAATTAATAAAGTGAGTTCCACATGTGTCATATCTAAAATATAATTATAATTAGATAACAGACTGACACATAGCATTATTGAGGAAAAGAAAGGAAATGAAATGGAAAAATCAATTATCATTTCCCAATAATTTATGCTTATATCTTGTAAATTAAGTTAAAACACCATTACTTAGTGTATACTATAATTCCACATTTTAACTCCATAATCGTTTCAATGTTAAATGTGCAATAAATATGGCTCAATTATTTATTTTAATCCCTAACACTTTTCTCTCCTTTCAACGATCTCTCTTCAGATTAAGCATATTTCCCATTTTTCTTTTTAACCTGCTAATCCCATAACCTTTTGGATTTTCCTTTTTCCAAAAGACCCCATTATAGAAAAATAGTTACTAAATAAATTTCTTTATGGCATAACTAATTTCATAGTTAGCTAGGCAATAACGTAATGGATATGCCACGTAAACAATTAATTATTTTGTTATCTGAAAGTTCCTCTTACACTAAAAATAGTATGAATCGAGTCAAGTTTAATTGATATGAATATAATAAAATAGCAAAATATTTCCACAATAACATCAATTTTGCTGTTAATTTTCATTAATTAAAGATTCTGAAAGATACCATCTTAGTCGAGAATCGAGATGGGTTGAGTTTCTTTAAAATCATTTCATTAAATCCAGTTTTCCAATTCAGAATCCGGGTTATTCTAATTTTGTCATATGTGTCCCAACATTGTCAAAACTCTATTTTTAAGGTTTTAAATTCTGCGTTTCTAATGTTTAAGGTATTACATATCTAGATATTTGTTTATTATGTTAATCAATCGCCAATATGGCAAAGAGCTTGCTTGTAATACAAGAATTCAATAGTTTACAAATCTCTCTAATCCCACTATTATTAGTTTAATCCATTCTCATAAAACATTCACTACAAACATAATAAACCATTAAAACCAGAGTCAAGATTCATTATAAACAATTAGTTATTTGAAATAATAACGTTATTAAATTACATACTGTTCTAAAGTCCTTAATTATTAAACTATGTAACCATTTGAAACCAGAGTCAAAATTGTCAAATGTAACAAAGACTCTAACAAGGCAGCTAGAATCCCTCAAAAGCAAAACCCATTATTCTAGGAAGGAATGATTTCGTTTCGTGCAGACACAACTTACATTTGAAGCTAAAGCCCAAAATTACGAAAACATGACAGCAAATGGAGTTTGAACACGTGTCAAAATCTTGCTACATTATTAGTGATTTTATATAGTAACCATAAAATCCCAGCCTTTCCCTAAGAAGATACTAAACTGTTTCACACATCTAATCCATGAACAGTCCTTAAGGTCAAATTTAGCTGGATTATTCGGACAGATCCGGAAAATCTAAGACCGACCCGGTTCACTAATTCCATTGTTTGACAGTGTATATATGCACAGTTCACTAGTATGTAAGATTCCAAGATAGGGAGGACAGTACTGTACGGTCCCATGGATGCAATATTTTTGTGAATGAACCTCAGTGTTAAAGCTTATATGAATTTTTGGTATCTGAGGTTAGTTTTCATCTGGGTCACCTTTATTTTTCTCCATCTCTATCCAGGTTGCTGCAGATTCGATACATATTTATGTAGTCATATATACATGTGTGTGTTTATATATATATCTTGTATTTAAACGGACTATGAAAAAAGCTACTTTTTTAAAATTATTTCTCCAAATCTCTTTCATTTCTGGTAATTTTCAGGCGCTTGTTAGTTTCTCTTTGAAGGATTTTTTTTTTTTTTTTCCCAATTGAAAGTCAAATAAAAAAGCCTTAAATTTGTGTCTTTTATGGTAAATTCTGGTAGTGAGTGAAAGGTGTCTCGTTCTTCTGAATTTGCTCTTTTTTATGATGCAAATGCTATTGTAGTGATGGTGTTGTTTCTCTAACTTTAGGCGCCTGTAATGGATTCATAGAAAGTACTAATCTATCGTTTTGACACAATTCTCAGGAGTTGAAAGCTCATTATTTCTTTGTAGTTTAAAGTATTTCCTCTTGATTTTATTTATTTTTTTAATTATTTGGTTGTACTTATATTGTTATTGTTCTCAGATCACTTGTCGTTTCTCTCAAATTGAGAAATTTATCTGACTTCCGTTGAACATTAATGAATCCGTCTTGGGAAACAAATTTATATTAGACTTTATGAGAAAAGAGGTTATCTAAACTGAGCACATCATACTAGTTTTCCTTTTGCTTTTATACCCTGTAGTTCTTTGTGATGTTAGCTTAAATCAACTATGTTATAACGTCACAACAATCTAAGATGATGAAGAATAATTTACATCTTTTGTAAAACCTGATTGATTAGAAACAAGAACGGATTAAATTTGGAGTTTGTATTGTTATTATTATTATTATTATTATTATTATTATTATTATTATTATTATTATATGTGTTAGTTTCCCAATTGTATTTGGTTTCGTATTCATGTTTAGTTTCTTATTCCAGTGTTTAGTTTCCCAATTGTGTTTATTAGACTGTCTATAAATAGGTCTAGCAATGTTCATTGTTTGTAGACTATGAATGAATTATTGAATTATCTCTCTGATTGAATTACATTTGAAATAGTATTTGTGAGCTGTTTCTAGTTGTAGTAGAGAAGCTTAATCCAGTTTTTAAACGAGTGAAAGTGGAAGGGTAAGATTTCGGTTCCTTTTCTAAACGTCATCTTCTTATGCTGCAGCCAAATTTGAGTTGGTGGTGAGGTTGCTTTAGTAGATTAATCAATGGAATTCTGCCTCCCATTGGTCCTCTTTTTGATCTATCTCCCAGCTCTCTTTGCTCAAGTACAAGATACTGCATATACTGGTATTGAAGTTGATGGGACTAGAGCTGCTGCGCAAGTGGATAAGAATTTTATTTGTGCCACCATTGATTGGTGGCCTCATGATAAATGTAACTACAACCAATGTCCATGGGGGTATACCTCCGTAAATAATTTGGTAGGAACTTGGAAATCTTGCTTCCACTTACTTCTTTTAATATTTTGCTTTCTTTCATCGTATCAAATAGTTTGGAAAGCATTTGATGTCGTAACATTTTGTGGTCTGCTTTCTTTTTCAGAATTTATCCCATCCTATACTTGCCAAGGCGATTGAAGGTTTGTCCATTTGGATTAATGTGTGCTTTAATTGGAAAGAAATGAACAAATTTTTCAATCACTCAAATTTGTTTTGTTGACAAATTAAAGTCAAGGAGTTAAGGGTCAGGGTTGTGCTATTGTATTATATATCAAACGCCATAATACCTTTTCTAAGACTGGTTGTCCGACAGCTTTCAATCCTTTGAGGGTCAGAATTGGAGGCTCTTTGCAAGACCGAGTGTTGTATGATGTAGAAAGTTTAAAAGATCCTTGCCATCCATTTCAGAAAAGGAAAGACGGATTATTTGGATTTTCAAGAGGATGTTTACGTTTGAGTAGGTGGGATGAGCTGAACCTTTTTTTCAGAAAGACAGGGTAAGATTTTGACGTATGAACATCTCCATTGAAGTTCTTCATGCAAAGAGCAATTCATGCTTTCCTGTAGAATGATCTTTTTTTTTTTCTCTGATGTTTTTAGGGCCATTGTGACATTTGGCTTGAATGCTCTCCACGGGAGGCACCCTATCTATAGGAGTGCCTGGGGAGGAGATTGGGACTCTAGTAATGCTTATGATTTTATAAAGTATACTGTCTCAAAGGGATATCAGATAGATACGTGGGAGTTTGGTATGGAACAGTGGTCAAATCATTTTAGTTTTGGCATTTCATGATGTTTTTCTTTGCCTCTATTCATGCCTATGCCACTGTAGGTAATGAGCTAAGTGGAAGTGGCGTTGGAGCAAGAGTTGGTGCTGAACAATATGGAAAAGACTTGATCCATCTGAGGAGGATTATCAATGAGCTATATGAGAAGTCCGAGATAAAACCTTCACTTGTTGCACCAGGAGGTTTCTATGATCAGAAGTGGTTCACCAAGCTTCTACAAGTTACTGGTTTAGGTGTTGTTGATATAGTTACTCATCACATCTACAATCTGGGTGCAGGTGCGTTGTTTTGTTTCCATAATCTTTAACCATGTATGCATTCACAGTTTCTTTTATCATATATGCTCTACTTCTAGTTTTCATTCAAATAAGTGGAGGATATCTTCCATTCTCAGTGTTATTTTTCCTTTTAATTTGATGGGTCTGAGTTTTGTATCAACCTCAATAATTTGTGAAAAGGAGATAACACAACTTTTGCATCAATGATGAATAAGTTTACCTGATGGTATATCTTTTTGAACATTAATCTGTGCATTTCTTGTCACACACACACACACCAGAGAATTTCAATATTAGTAGAGATGACCATGTGATTTTATAGAAGGCATGAAATATCTGACCTTCCGTAGTTCTCAATCCATTCGTTTTGTTTTGAGGTACAACAAGGGTATAAGAAAAGTGGTCAGTTGTTTACCGAGTAGGATGAGACCGTTGGATATGTGACTGTACCACATAGGCATGGATGAGAGCTAAAATCTCTAGCGAGCAACAAACACACGCAGCACTATTAACAATGTTTCTTTCTTCTGCCTTACAATACTAATTCTTGTTCTCAGGTGATGATCCCAGTCTTATAAATAGAATACTGAGTCCCCATTACTTGAATAAGACAGCAGCAACCTTCAATGATCTTGAACAAACCATGAAACAGCATGGTCCTTGGGCTTCTGCATGGGTTGGAGAGTCTGGAGGAGCCTATAACAGTGGTGGTCGTGATGTTTCTGACACATATGTCGACAGCTTTTGGTAAGCTTGGTTGTCTCATTGCTCCCGTGATTTCTTGCTTTCATCATAAGGAGTTACTTTGTTCATTACTTTTTTCCTTTATACGTAATTGACCCTGCTGTGCCTTCTTATTCATCTTTGAACACAAGGTACTTAGATCAGCTTGGAATGGCTGCCAAGTATAATTCTAAAGTATATTGCAGACAGTCACTAATTGGTGGGAACTATGGTCTCCTCGATAGAAACACATTTGTTCCCAATCCTGATTACTACAGGTTAGATAGGCATGGAATTACCGGATATTCTACATTTTACTTGCTAATGTTATCTGATATTCAAACTCTGGTTTTGTTTGTGTTTGGTTCTGAAAGTGCTCTGCTATGGAACCAACTTATGGGAGAGGGTGTTCTTTCTGTTAAGAGCGATGCTTCACCGTTTCTACGTATTTATGCCCATTGTTCCAAAGGAAGAGTAAGTCTTAATCTCATGACGTTTTTCATTTAGATCCTTGTATAAAGGTATTGATATTGGTTGAGTGAGAAGTCTTTGGTGAAAAAGTCATGTCAAATTCCAATTTTGCGCTCAAGAAGTCTATTTATGAAATGAGAGGTGGCCATAAGTTCGCAACCATCTATGAGATTTTTTTGTAGCGGCTTATTTTTGGGAGAAAAGTTTATCCATGGCATCTTCAGAAAATTTTTCTGATTCCATGTAGTGTTTACCAAAAAACATATGGTGCTCAATATCTCTTCATGTAGACAACTCAATATTTTTTTTAAGTCTGTTTGGTTGTTTAAGGGTTCTTCCATTGTATCTTCGCACACTATTCTTGATGCTATTACATTGCTTTTACCTTTTGATAATGTAATTATTTACTCACAACTTTGCTTCTTTCAATTTTAAAAGAGTGATTGACTGCTTTCACCATCTTTTTACAGGTGGGCGTAACTATACTTCTCATCAACTTAAGCAATCAGACCGAATTCATTCTCAAAGTTGAAAACAATTTGAGTGATTTACACATTATAAGGACTACGAATCACAGACAAAGTTCTTTTACCCGAGGTCTTAAGCGAGCAGTTTCGTGGGTTGGACGAAAATCATCAGATGATCCATTGTACAGAGAAGAATATCATTTGACTCCAGCAAATGAACACTTGAGAAGTAAAACAATGATTCTTAATGGTACTCCATTGGGGATTACAAAAGATGGGAACATCCCAAAACTGGAACCTGCCCTTGTTGATGAAAATTCTCCAATCTCGATCGTTCATAGGTCCATCAAGTTTGTTGTATTGCCTAACTTTGATGCCCCAGCTTGTGCATGATTCTCTGCTGGTATTCCTAAATCCCATTTTCACTTAATAGTTTACTGTTGTTGTATAATTGAAAGCTTATGGGAATTGTAAGTCCTGTGAGCAAGGCAATAAACAAGTAGTACTCTGCATTAGTTGTGTATGACAAAATAAGTCGATTATTACTAATTACTATTATTAATTATAAGGTTTGTCGCAGATTCAATCTAATTAGTAACCACACCCCACCTCTCAATTTAATATATTAACGTTTAAGGTGCTGAGTTTTGATGGCATTCACTTAATTTAATGTGTCAAAAGTATGAGATGAGACTTTGGACATTTGGGTTTGTTTGAAGAGATGCTTCCTTTATTTTAAGCCCATAAATTTTGAATACTTAAAAAACCTAAACCATTTTGTTTACCTTTTACAAACAATAAAAAAAAAAAAAGAATTTTACCAATGCCTCTTTTGATTAAAATTCAATAAGAGATAAATTCAGGTCAATTTCCATGTCAAGCTCAACAAAACGACGAATCCAACTCTTCGAATGACCCAAATCGATGTCGTTTACTACACCACACGTGAAACAACGTCGTTTCACTCTTGTACGACACTAAATCTTTTCTTCCCCCTAGAAAAACGACAACAAATTTGGGTTACACAAACAGAGAGAAACCCAAGCCGAGCTACACAACTTGATTTGAAACCCCCAAAATCTCTCTGAGAGAGAAACTTCTAGAGCGAACCACGCCACAGTTCAGGGCTTCATCTTCTCTCTCTCTCTCTCTTCTCAACAATGGCGTCTTTGGGTGCATCATCATCATCAGCACCAGCGAGAGCAGAGGTCCTGGCTCTCTTCCGGTCTCTCCTCCGTACGGCTCGGAAGTTCACCGATTACAACATCAGAGAGTACACGAAGCGCCGTACAGTGGACGCCTTCCGCCATAACCAGAACCTCTCGGAGCCTTCTTCGGTCTCGTCTGCGTATTCGGAGGGAAAAGCTCAGCTGGAGATAGCTCAGAGGCAGACCGTGGTGTACCAGCTCTACGCCCCCAAGATCAAGAGCGTCATGGACGTCAAACCTCACCATTGAAATCCCCAATAACAGAGATTCTAGGGTTTTTGCGGTACTTCTTCTTCTTGTACCAATTATAGTTCTTTTTTTTTTTAACAGTTTTTAATTTATTTTTGTGGGGTGGGGTTTTTGTATGGACTAGAATCTAAAAATGGTATTATTGCAATTATGGAGAATTGGGAATTTGAGATGAATTTTTTCATGACTTTTTTTTGAATAAATTTTATTATACGTTTGCTCAATTTGATGAACTAGTTCTTGTAAATTGAAGTTCTGGGCATGTTGAATATTATACATTGGATACATCTATTTATATTTATTTATGTGGAGGACCGTATTGTTGCTACTTAACTTGAACTGAACCGAGTGCTTGAAAACGTTCCTTTTAGTCATAATGTCAGCTTTCATAGCAATTAACACTTTCAGAGGATAAAGAATTGAAGGTAATTCGTATATATAAATAGAGGAACTCAACAAATAGTGATCTTACAAAAATTACTATTGATAGGTAAAATGCATTCTGTATGGATTACATTCATGGGTTTTATACAGACTGTAATTAATGATCGTGATCTTTTTTTGGCTAACAACTCATTAAATGATAGTCGTTAGCTAAAAATTGAACCGTGGTTGCTGGATTTTGGGTTTGAGTTTGGAAAACTCCGGACCGTCTAAATTGGGGGGGGGGAAGTGTTAAATACCCTCCAAAGAGTGTTAGGTGATTAAGATTTCAGTCCTGTAGGTGGTGAGATCCGGTGATGACTCCGGCGTCTAAATTGGGGGGAAAAAAAAGTGTTAAATACCCTCCAAAGAGTGCTAGGTGATTAAGATTTCAGTCCTGTAGGTGGTGAGATCTGGTGATGACTCCGGCGGTCACGATTCACCAACTAGGTTTTGGGTGACTTTGGCAGGTGCTAAAAGTTCGATGAGATGAGTTGAGCTTAGTTGGTGAGTTTGGATTTTTTGATTCATAACTTCATAGTTGGTCTTCCAAGCCCATGAGTTTCTTTTTCTGCCTTTGGAAGCAGTTCTTTCCTTCTTTCTATGTTATAAATAGGGTCAAAGGCAACACAATTTAGTGGTACGTACTTATTGTGAATTTCTTACCAAATGGGAGTCTCAAACTCGTACTGTTATTATGAGTTTTCTCAATTGGCTTGAAATGACGGAATGAAATCTGCGTGGTATAAGGATCTCACACAAAAGAAATTTGACCATATAATTCGACCACTCGGTCCCTGGTTCTATGGTAGTGTTAGTGATGTAGTGTGTTGTCATCTGCCTCTACTAAATTTACATTTTGTCATGGCTGTCTGATCGTCAAGAGTGATATGGAGAAATAGAATCATGGCTTTTAAATTCCCGATCACCGGATCACGTTAACTAAAATTAACTATGAAATGAATGGCAAAATTAATAGTCTTTTAACAATACCTTCTAAAGGATTCTAAAGGATGGATAGTCCAAGATGGGGTCGAGAAATTAGGACAATCGATTGAGATATGGTGTGCTGAAAAGGTGCGGCTAGTCAGGAGTCGAACAGAAGCATGATACCAAAAGTTCAAAAATCAAAACTGCTCCCATCACGTTGTATCGACGTTCTATGAGAACACCATCCTCTTTTAACCTAATTGTTGCTTCAGTAATCTTTTCCCACGTCAATAAAGTCAAATTATTTGAGATTTTACCGAAATAGAATGCGTCTCACTAATCTAGATCGTCAATTGAAAACTAAAATGACTCCATGGTTGGAAGTTGGAACCACACTGAGTCTATACCAATAGATGGTTCAACTTGGTCTAGATTGTCAATTGAAATGAACCCCATAGTGGAATGGTCCAAATTGGTCAAACACCCCATGCTCGACCGATGATAGCATATTACTTCATATTTTTCTTATTTTGAAGCTTTTCTAAGCGGTTTGCTATTCAAGTGTTCTAACTTTTCAGTATCTTATATATAAAGGAAAGGTGAACCCTCAAATCAATTATATAACAACAAGAGTAACTGTACTCCAACAGCAAAGTTGTATACAAAGTTTCCATGAAAAATGAAAATGTCTACTTCCAGATTTGACCCAAAAAAAAAAAAAAACGAAAAAAACAAAGAAGGGCCAACCAGATGAAGGGGGCAAAGCAAGTAAATATGACAACTATGCTCTTCACTTGCCGAGCAAACGGCGACCACGTTCGTTAGCCCCTCTAACACGGAAATTAAGCTCATCAACATCATCATATACATGATCCAGAGCTTTGTTATGCCTGCATCGGAGTAATCAAAATTAGAGATGTTTAGCACTAACAAACATGCTAAAATTTTGTTAACAAGATGGGGCAAAGGAGGTGGTGAAAGCAAAAAAACATGATATATTTCATAGCAAACCAATCAGATGTCAATGTAACCAACCTCTCAATTTCAGTCCCCATGTCAACGGCCATTTCCTTCAACTCTCCCAAGAGATTACTTAGATCTGACAATGCATCATCCTGCTTTGCGTTTTCTACCTGGTAATACAATCGGGAATTAAGAATGTTCAAATCGAAAAATAGCAAAATATTGCAGCCGGGTACCACAAAGAAGATCAATTGCAATTTTACTAAGATTTGGAAGCTGAATTAAGATAGATGATTTTTTGTGGACAACAAAGGTGCATGTCTATATATGAACACATAAATGGATTATTTTCTTCTGATGTCATGACCACTTATCAGAAAAACTTGAATGACCACTTTCGTACTCTATGACTCTAAGACTAACAATGACAAATACGAACCTCGACTTTCTGATAAGCATCAGCTGGTTCAGTATGCAGTGTTTGGGCCCTTGACCGTGGCTTGGGGAGAGGAGCCAATCCCAGCTTCTCCCTCTGCTCCATGGGGGCGCCTTTCTTTTGGACTTCATCTGCGTATCCATGTAAGACAAATGATAAAAAAACAAAACAACAATAAGAAAAAAATGAATATAGTTAGGAGGGGAAGAGTAACCTGAGCAAAAATATGCCTCTCAATATGTTATTAAAACCGTGATTTTAACCATAGTGAATAAGTCAGATACAGAAAAATATCTAAATAACTAACCTCCTACAATAATAGGGCCTGTTATTTGCCGGGTCTTCTTAGGCTTCCAAGTCTTTGAGAAGATGCCCCCAAGGCTTCCCAGAAGCTTTTCACCCTGAAATAATGATTGATTACCATTAAACCAAGCATCCTTACTTAAAAATATTATCAAAGATACCAAAACTACATCAATTGTTTAGGGTCCTGTTCAAAGAGAAGCATTCTTTCTCAACATAAAGCCCTCAGCATAAGGTGCAAGTCCGTTTAGAACAGTGCCTAAGTCAGTTTTTTTTTTTTTCGCTTGAACAATGCCTAAGTCAGTTGAATAAAAATATTTAACATCAGGGCAAATACCTGAACTCAGAGTTTCTTAAAGATTTGTACTATAGTGGGTACAGATGGATGCCTAAGTTTCCCAAAAATATTTAACATCAAAGCAAGACCAATTCTTTTTTCAACATCAGGGCAAATACCTGAACTCAGAGTTTCTTAAAGATTTGTACTTAGTGGGGTACAGATGGATGCCTAAGTTTCCCAAAAATATTTAACATCAAAGCAAGACCAATTCTTTTTTCAGAGGAAACAAGGCATGACCGGAACTGATAGTTTCTTAAAATGTCTACTTAGTGGGGTGCGGATGGAATTCATACTCATGTAGGACATAAAAGCCAGAGAAACACAAGAGATAGAATTTTCGTATAACAACAAGGCCCTGTGTCCAAGTAAATAGTGCGTTCTACAGATCAGAAACAAAATACATACTTTATCAACTAGGCCATGCATCTGTAGTTATGAGTCTTATGACATCCAAGAAATAACTAATATATTCGACTTCCACTAAATAATCCAAAATTCCACTTTAATAAAAAAACATTTCAATCATACAGTGAATTAGACAATTAGTCTAAATAAAACTAGTTATGGTACTAATGACAAAATGGTACCGAACAACCAGCGAATGTCATGCATAGGTGAAGTTAAAAGTAAGGAGGTAAGACTGATAAATAAACCTCCTTAATTTGTTTCCAACTTTTCTGTAATTAGCAATAGAAAAGACGGAAGAGTTATCCTTTATCCTGTACTTTCAATTTGATGAATAGAAACTTACCCGACTAAGGTCATAATCAATATCAGCAGCGACAGTGTGAGTCCTGGTAATTTGCTCACCCTGCTGATGCAAGACAACCAAAGTCTTAGTAGCATCCTCTCTTATATCCTCGGCAATCTTCAGACAGTTATTGACAGACTTGGTAGTCTCTTCAGCCTTGTACACTGCATAACCCTCCAATTCTTGCACTGATTGGTTCTCCAATCCTCCCGAGTCACGAAAATCGTTCTTGTACTTGTTTCTTGATGCCGAAGTGACCGAGTGTGAGTATGTAGAAGAAGAAGTTCCACTTCCTAAATCGTCATCGAAAGGGTTGGTGCTAGAATTTGGTAGAACTAACGCTGGTTCAGAAGCACTCCTCCTCGAGGAAGTATGCTTGTGCTTTACCTCAAGTTCATCATCAGAGTCGAAAGGGTTCGAGCGGGAAGAATTAGGATATACAGGGTCAACGGTGTTATGTTTAGAAGTCTTTAGAGGAGATTTCCTTAAACCAAACATTTTTCCAATTGATAAAAATCGAACAGTTTACAATTCAGGGCAAGTGGAATAAGATCCAAGGATCTTAAAGAAAACAGAATAGTAATACGAATTCTCTATAGAATCAACAGGTCCTGCAAAAGTGAAAAAAATATATACGCATCAAGCCCCAAGACCACAGAGAAAGCCAGTTAAGTATCATAACTCAGGATCAAATTCAAAAAAGGTTTACCCAAAGCACCATCATTGCAAGTTCAAAAAGAAGAAACAAAGGGGACAAAAACAGGAATAGGGATGTAAAGGTGATGCGGGGCGGGGCCGGTTTTTCATTTAGCATAGGACCCAGTTTGAGAGCCATACATTTGAATTTTGTTTCTTCATTTTTTTTTCTTTTCTTTGGGGTAGATATGAGAACCATGAAGAATCAACAAGACGTGCCCCAATTCGTAAAACAAGAAGAATATAAACAAGACAATCACGAAAAGTAAATCACCTATAAAACTCTCTTTCCTTTTCTTTATATTCAGATAAAACTATATACATATATATATATATATATATATATATATATATATATATATATATATATATATATATATATATGAAACCAAAAAAAAAAAAAGTATTTTGGGTCAATTTGAACTTCATAATCGGAAGAAACAAAACCAAACTATATCATTTCTCCATATATAACCATAATTGAGTTCACAAGCTTCATTTCTTTGCTTAAAAAAAATCATAAAAAGGAAAAGAAACCAAATTCTAGAACTTGTTTAGCTTCAAGTTCACAACAAAAGAGTAAAAAGTTACTCGCTTTCTTTTCTCTTCCTCTCAAAATTTTCCGAGCAACCAAACAAGGGGTCAAGGGGGTAACAACACGAAATGAAGAAGTTTGACCTGACCGTACGATATTAACAAAGCATCATACAGAAATTAAAATAAATAAAGAAAACCCAAGTCGAAAGAGAAATAAAAAAACCCATTAATGAAACCAAATTCAGGAGAAAGAAAAGAGAATTGGGTACCTGAGAAAGTGCAAGAAGTATGGAGAAAAATCTGGGAAGAACACCCACTTCAATTCAAGATTTTATCTTTTTCTTCAGAGAGAAAAAAAAAAATGCAGATTTTAAAGAGAGAGAGAGAGAGAGAGAGAGAGAAGAGGAGAAGGTACGATACGGTATCTATGAAACCAAAGACTCGGTTATGGAAAAAGACGCGGAGGAGGCACGACTGAGTTTCGAGGGTGGAAACTGGTGAGAAACTGTACGTTTGGGTCATTTTCACAATTTTCTAATCTTTTCTTAAACAAGTTTTATTTATGGATTTCTTCATTTACAAATTATGAAGTTAATTCTAACGGTTCACTCAAAAAATTAAAAAAAAATAAAAAGAAAATAAATTTCTGTCTTTGTTATTTTATATTTTAGTTTCTTTTTTGTTTTCTACTGAAAATTTGTTTTTTTTTTTCGAAGTTTCATTCTCATTATCATTTTTTCTCTTTTTCTTTAAAAATAAATAAAGATTTGAACTTGAAATTGTAATTGTAAATTAAGATGGCTCCCACTAGATTAAAGTGACTTCTCCTCTGCTTTATTCATTCTTATTGGATAAATTGTGTAATTTTGGGAATATTCCATATCAAACCTGAAAAATCATATATATATATATATATATATATATATATATATATATATATATATGTATTTGTGACTGAATCACATTACAATAAAATATGAATAAAATAATATATAGATATACAATGCATACATTAATATTCTCTATCTCTCTCCAATATTTTTTCCCCCTCTATTTGTCACTAAAGTCAAAGAAAACCAATTTGGACCGTTTCTTGGGTATAATGGTAAGACCTTGACAAGTCGGTCATGCATTATCAATATCCATGGCTTTATAACTACCCTCCATGACCTCTATTGATGTCAATGTGTTGTATTATCATCACTTCTTTTTTTTCCTATTAGCAAGTGGGATGTGGCATGAATGCTTCTTGAAAATGTTCATTTCTCACCTTGTAGTGTAATCAATTGCGTGGTCTTATGCCTCATATACAAATGTCATTATAGCATAATAAATATTACAAGATAAACTGCAGACAATTTGGGACACATCTTAAGGGTTCAGAGTTTTGTTTTTGTTTTTGTTTTTTGTTTTGAAAGGCTTAAGAGTTGAGAGTTAAGACTTATATTATTGACTAAGAATAGTTTGGCTTATTTGTAAATAACTTACATATTGAGTGCTTCAGATATGTGCACTTGCAAAATTTCAGTGTCAAGACATGCATTGTTCTCCTCTCTAAAAGGAAAAGGGCTTGTACATTAGTACCAGATATGTGATATCGTTTACTTGAAGCAAAAGAATATTATCTGTTAATAAATTGAATTACTGAATATAGCCAAAAAATTTTGAAGCAACTACTTGGATGGTCATATGTTGGTAAGTTTAAACAAGTTCGTAACTAGCTAAGATTTTTTTTTTTTTCAAAGGGATTTACACTAGTGCTGGTAATTTTCTATATGATAATGATACAACTTGAAAACAACACGAAATAAACGGGTTTTGTTGACCCATTTAATTTTTGTGTCAATTTCGGGTTGACATGTGTAACACGTATAATAAACAGGTGAGTTTTGGGTCAACCCGCTTAACTTGAAAATGACCCGTATAACTTGTCTAATTAAATGGGTCGTTTTCGTATTGTGTCAACACAACACTAATACGATACATTTATTAATATTTTAATATTTTAAATGTGATTTTGATTAATTCTAAATATATTTATGTGTAAAATTAAATTAATTTGTACATTATCATTTTAAATTAAAGTAATCGTGTCGAATTCGGGTTCAAGCTTTTGACATATTTATTAATCGTATCGTGTTCAGATGACACGATAACACGAATTGTCTGCCCTAATTTACACACAGCGAGACAATTTATGTCCATCTAGTGATAATTAAGACTTCTTCAATAATTTTATTTTAAAAAAATGGCCCTAAGGATATTTATACTAAAATCCTAAGACCCCTATAAGGAATATATATATATAATGGTTGCCACTCCAGTAGTTTTTTTTTTTTTTTTTTACCTATGTGTAGATATTTTTTTTAGCCATTGAATCATTTAATGGTGATCCAACGGCTATAATGAAGTGCATGAAAAGACGTGCATCATTAATGCTATTTCTCTTTCTTACTTTTTAATATAAAAAAATATGTAAAAAAAATTTTCATTGGCGTAGGTAAAAAAGAAAATATCTACTGGATTGATGCCCATATATAATACATGTATATGTACAAATAAATATTATTTCTCCTTCATCGCCATCCTCTTCTTCGCACTCCATCTTGCTGTATCTTTTTCACCGTCCTCCTCTTTATGTGATAACTTTCGATGGTTTGGTTTTAGCCCTTGTGCCCTTGTCGATAAGGGCGATGCACATGGGCCTATAGAGGGATAATTGCTCCCTAAATTTTATTTTTCTTATAAATTGTATGTAAATTTTTTCCAAAATTAGTCTTTGTCTCATTTAAATTTAGTCTTTGCTTCCTCTAAAGTTTTAAAATTTTAAGTATGTCCCCCTCAAGTTTTGAGTTAAGCTTCTTATAATTAAAGCGTATTTTATTTTTACTATCTTTGGATTAAATTTCTGGCTCCATCCATATTGTTGACATTTTAAGGAGGGAAAATGTGAAAATGGAGCTTATAAAATTGGCAATTAGAGATTTGGATTTGATTGAATTTCAATGGAAAATTCAATTAGAAAACAAGTTCAGCGGACAAGATACTTTGAATTCGTACTTGAAATGGATAGACAACAAAGGCCGAAAACAAATACATGGTTGTAAGTGTTGACGGAAGTTTTGTCAACAATGAATTTAGAAAATTACGAGATGTGGCTTGCGTGTGAAAATGGTTGATAAATCAAAGCAAATAAGGAGACACAAATTTTATAGTGGTTCAGCTCCAAAAAAGATGAGCCTACGTCTACTGTTATTCACTATTTTCTAGAGAATTACAAGAGTTTCTCTAAGTCTCAAGGTGAGAGCAGAGAGAATTATAGAATGTAATGAAGTGTTTGTGAAGAAATTGTGTCGTGTCTATTAATGAGATTGAGCTGTTTTTATACAGGTGAGGATGACTTAATGCTTCCTAATTACACAAATTGATAAATACATAATACAATTTCGGCCAATAATATAATTTGGGTAATAACTTAAATGGAATGACTAGTTGATTTCCATTCAAAAACTTACTTTCCTTTCTTTGTGAATTACCCATTTGATGAAGCTTGAACTGGTTTCTTTTTTATGTTGGTCGCACCCATCTTATTCAGAGGAGGTCGCACTTCAATCAGGAGAACACATATGCGACCTGGCGCAACCCGATTGTTGACCTCTATTTCCTACTATTGACTGATGCAGATTTAAGATCGCATAACAGTAAGATTTTTCTTTTTTAAGTATTAGATCACAGTCGAACTTATTCGACCAAGTTTGAGTTCTTACTAATGGATGAGAAGTGGGAAGGATGAGGCAATGTTAAGTTTTTATTTTTCATTAAAAGAGAAATATGTAAATGAGCTATAAGTTGTCCCACTTTTCATAAAAAACTTTTAAATAGGGTCAAAAGTAATAAGCCATTTTTTCCCTCAACGAGATATCATTCTTGTTTGTCGACCAATTTATGGCTATATTAATGTCAAAAAGAGATAAATAATTTGCTGCAAAGGTCGAGTTTATTTATTTATTTATTTTTAAGGAAGCAAAGTCAAGTTTATTGGAGAAACTGAAAATGATAATTGCTTGGTCTAAAATTTATTTATTTATTTATTTATTTTTAAGGAAGCAAAGGTCAAGTTTATTGGAGAAACTAAAAAAGGATAATTGTTTCGTTTAAAAAGCTCTTTATTGAAGGTCGATCATCCATGAGGTGTTTTTTTTTTTTTTTTTTTTACAATTGGGGATGTGAGATTTGAACTCAATACCTCAATATTCAAAGTGAGTGTGGTTACCAATCAAGCCATACATGTAACCACGATCATCAGAAGCTTTTGAGCATTAGTCAAATTAATTCAAATTACATAATTATGGTTTTCTCATTCCCTTAATTTATTAAAAAAAATAAATAGAGATTCCATTAAAAGTTCCTTCACCCTAGTTCTTCCTCCATTTGTATGTTTCCATTGTCCTCTATATTTCCGTCCCTTCCTCTTAGATTAATAATGCAATTTGTATTTTTCACAAAAAATAATTAGAAGATTGGTTATATATAGCCAACTTTATAATAGCTACCTCTAATCTCATCAAATGGAAAATAATTACTACTTGCAAATCTTCCAAGGTTACCCAAATTCTTTAAACCTTTAACGCATTTTATCTATATTATGAAAACATATTTGTAATCGAACTTTGACTCAAGGTTGAAATTTGACACATGCAATGCCAAAATCACACTGACAGAGAATTACTACTTAGAACTCCCAAAAAGACACGAATATAGTAAATCATTTCCTTTTCTTAATATATGAAAATTTACAATTTATGTATTAAAAAATTAAAGAGACATAGAGTCAAGTAAAAATCATGTACAATTATATTATTCTTTCCCTTCATAATAAAAAGGAGAAAAAAAAAATGTAGATCAATGAATACTATTTTCATTCAATGCGCAATTTTGACCTAATCTGCCGTGACTTTTTATTTTTATGTAGCTCTGACTATATTTCTCAAATCCATAATCCAGAGAGCTCCTTCCAGAACAAACAAACAATAGTGGAATCGGGGTGTGGAATAGTATTCGTATTTTAAGTGTGGATTAGTTCTTTCTCCAACCCCAAAAAGGAGGTGAAGTAGTTATTTGAAGTTCATTTCACCCACACTTTCAAAGATCATTTAATAATGCTACTATATGACATAAGACGGAGCATAAATTAAGCTAGTAAATATATCTTTAACTCAAATCTCATATCTAATTTTAGTGTCGCAACAATTCATGTCCAACCAATAAATTGAGAGGTTTTTATCACTTTTACGTATAAAAACTAAAAGAATTACAAAAATACGGAACTCACACTTTTTTCAAATTTTCATACAGTTTTTATTAGAAAAATATCACTTGTTAAAAAATATTTAGAAAAATACCATTTTAAAAATAGTTACTGGTTACTAATTTCTGAAAACTGGTTACCGGTTACTGGTTACTAGTTATATACTAGTTATAAATACCTTTAGTTACTAGTTACTAGTTTCCAGAAACTGGTTACTGGTTACTAGTTACTATTTTAAAAATGATATTTTTCTAAATATTTTTTAAAAAATGATATTTTTCTAATAAAAACCGTACCAAATCTTCAGACCACCGTATTTTTCAAATTTTTTTACAAAGACACCGTATAATGTGTAATTTCCCCTAAATTGATAACATATTATTTAAAATTTAAAACTATCGAATCAATTTTTTCAATTTAGTAGTTTCATTTAGATTTTTATTATAGTTTATCGTTCATTCATTGGTTGGACATAGATTCGGATACCAAAATTGGACGTGTATCTGAATTTAAAAATTTTGCCACGGCGTAGATGTTGCAGAGGCTTGAAGAAAATAGAAAAGAAATGCTTTGCTTGCCTTGTTAAGAAATTCTGCATTTATTCTACTCATTGCTCCATTTGTCAACAATGGCTTAGTTCAACAAGACAAGTCTATGCCTGGAACACCCTACAGACAGCATTACAGATGAAATAATGTATTTGCCAAATAATTGAGAAGGTTGCTACTTGCAAACACTATAATGCATGGT
This sequence comes from Trema orientale, assembly GCA_002914845.1. Classification (NCBI taxonomy): domain Eukaryota; kingdom Viridiplantae; phylum Streptophyta; class Magnoliopsida; order Rosales; family Cannabaceae; genus Trema; species Trema orientale. Next base: position 984,119 of record JXTC01000006.1, read on the forward strand.
GACAAACAACAGGATGAAAATAGACTAGCAAATACACACGACTGCTTTCTCAACTTTCACGCATTAATATCTATAGACCATTGCTTCAACTGAGAATGTTGAAAGATTTACATCAATTGTTCAATCAACCCAGATTAATCAGAGAGAATAAAGAACCTTAGAACTATAGAATCCAGTATCAAGCAGCCATTCCATCTTGCAGGATGTTGTACTCCTTTGTCAAGCAGTCAGTTTTTCCTCATTAATATCCAAGTTCCAACCCCGAGCTATTGTAAATTTCATTGCTAAGTTAAGAACGAACCAGCAGGGAAACGAAGATTTGCATTCGTGCAGATTCAATTTCTAAAGTTCTAACCCATCATTGGTACACCTTGACTTCGGCAGTCAATGATGCGTAACTGTTGAACCTTCAGAAAACCAGGTCCAAAAGGATCTCCAAAATTTATCCAAGAATTCCATAGATTTGGCATGAGGGACAGACACACATGAACATGCCACCAGGCTCTAAGCTCCATGGAGATGTTTGATTGCATCAAAGGGTTTTCTGTGCTCTTTTTGAACCTAATAAGAAACAAACAATGTTATTTTTCAGAAGAAAAGTGCAATCATCGCTTGTGATTCAGAATATTTAGAGAACTGATAGAAGTACCTGTGCCTCTAATTCAGCAATTCTCTGTAGAGACGCTTGTTCAATGCAAGCACGGCGTTTACGCTCTTCTTCCAGCAAATCAGTAATTTGGTACCTAAGCTCAGCCATTTCTTGTGCCAGATCCTCTGCTTCATCTTTTGCCTTCAACTTTTCTTCTCTCAGCTCATCCTAATAATCATGCATAATTCAAGATCTAGAAGTTACAGTCAATTGGGAATGATGAAAACAAAAACCTGCAAAACTCGGAAAAGAAGAGAACCTACTAGAATGAAACCCCACTAAAAGATGAATGTAGATCTCTTGTGTTCAATGCAATTATGCCATACCTTAAGTTGCTTCACAAGAAGTTCGTATTCTTCAATTTGCTTCGACATATTTTCCATTTTCTCCATAATATCTCCATCGGGCTCCAGAACCATTTCTAGCTTTGAAATCAGTGAACTTAAGACTTCTTCACATGTGCTTCAAATACCACCAAAATATTATATGTATGTTAAACAGGAACTGTATAGTACAGAAGCATAACTCAGAGAAAATGTGTATGAAAAATCATAAAGAAAGAAATAATTAATAGATACCTCATATCTTTTGACATAAAGAATTTGCTCTCTAGTTCCTTAAATAATAGCTTCGCATTGTGTTGGGATGCGTCCTTTGCAAATCGTTTTTCAAGCTTTTGCCAAAATGTTCTTAATTTTGTTTCTGATGTGTCAAGCTTTTCCCTTAGTTCTTTATTTTCCAACTCTAGATGTTTGATAGTTTTCTGGGCATCCTGAAATTGACCCTCAAGCTCTCGAATCAACTGATTCATTTTAGCTTTTTCTTGGACAGCTTCTTCCTGGACTTTCTCAGCTTCGAAGCAATTCTGTTCCAAGGCCACAATATCAAGCTTCATGCTCTCTATTTCACATTGGGAGTCTAATGTCGTAGATGAAATCGACTCCCGTAGTTTGTCTATGCACACAGATGAATTATGTAATGCCACTTCCTTGTTTTCTAGTTCCTGAATCAAGAACAAGCACTCTGAGTTGGACCTCTTTAGTTCCTCCCTTAACCTTCTAACTGCCTCCCGTAAAATTTCCATGTCTGCTAATTTCAATTCAAGGCTGCATACATGCTCTTCCAGGAAGTTTACCTCTGTGTTTCTTGCATTTAGTTGATCCTGTAGGTAATCTGTTACGAATTATGATGGGTTAAGTTTATATCTACCATTTATTTCTTAGCTAAGTTTAAAGTGTAACTGCAAATGCTCAGTAGTGGAAACAAAATTTTGGAAATTCGAATGGGCCATGATTACTCCGAAAAAAATGAAATTTTTTTTCTCTGGATCATGCATAGAATTACCATTCTGATAAGCATCCAATTCAAAGACTCTGAGTTTTACTTTACATAATGTCAGTTCGATAATACCAATCACAAAAATACATTACACCCAAAGAAAACTAATAAAGCAAAAGACAAGCTGAAAGAAGTACCAATTTCTTGAGAGCAGTTCATGAGCTCTTTCTCTAACATTTCAATGTGTTTCTTGTCATCTTTACGGGCTGCAGATAATGATGTCACATGTAGTTCTAGTCGCTGCATCATAAAAGTTCAACTAGAAAACTTAGAACAGGATATAAAGGATAAGACATGCATCATAATTTAACAGGATATAAAGGATAAGATATGCATCATAATTTATGGTTCTAAAGCATTATACCAAAGTAAGATAATTAATGCAGCATAATGAATATTACCCTGATTAATTCAAAGCTTTGTGATTGTGACTCTTTCAACATGTCTTTTTCTTTTCTTAGCTGCAGATAGATAAATGGATGATGCTTATTATATAACAGACAAAGTATTAAAATTTTATAGCATTCATATACGTAAAAAAAAAAGAAAAATAAAAAAAAAAAAAGTTTCAGGCAAGGTGGTAAATTGGTCAGCAACATAATCAACTTACTAGCCAAAATATATTGTGCATACCAACTAGCATGAGAGTAAAACAGAAAGCAAGTAGCTTTAATGCCTGAACAAGTTGTTCCAGCAATGATGGAGCATACTACAGTAAGTGATATTGGATAAAAAAATATTACATTATGCAACAATGACATCAAAGCAAAAACATATTACAGCAAGTGACAATAAGCTAAACTAAAAAGACACCAACCATCAGAAATTAAAGAAAATGTGTGGCTCAAATCTTCTAGTCCTACTATCATCATATCATTCGAACATTCATAATGATATGTGCAGAATGAATACATTCATAAACATTTAGACTTCAATCGCTTAATAGTTCTAACTTCTAGTCACTTTATCTTACTGCTCAAGCATGATTGAGAAACATTTTGTAACTACAAATGGATTTACTAAAAATATATCCAAGCAAAAATTTCTCCTTTTCCCAAGTACCATAATCTAAATAGTTAAACAGGACATGTAAGTTACCTCTTTACATCTTGTTCCAATCTGTAACAGTTCGTCAACATCATAAGCATTATCGCTTTGACTCCTGCTGTGGCTAGACATTTTTTAAGAAATCCTACACAAATGGGCACAGGGAGTGAATACCTTTACTGAGAAACAAACTAAAGAATCCCATCACAGAAAAATAACTGTGCCCAAAAATTACAAATCCATCCCTCACCCCTAGAGAGAGAGAGACAGAGAAATCTGAGTTTCAACAATATAAGACATGCTAGGATACCCATAATTGAAACTTTTTGGAATATAAATTTCAAGGAGAGGAAAAAAACAAAAAACACAAAAACATAAATATCACTTACAACAGAACAAAACAAAGAATTGGCTCATTCATAGCCAAGGCTCAAGAGGGATATTTTTAATTTTTTATTTTTTATTTTTCCTTAAGTGCTTCATTTCAGAGATACAACCGGAAAGTGAAATTTTAGAACTACGGATAACAATTAATAATTTAAAGAAAAAAAAGATTATATTATATCACCTCAATGAAGTAACTCGAAATTGTGAGCATGATATACATTTTGAAAGGAGAAACAAAATCTTAAAAAAAAATAAATAAATAAAAAGTTGAAAAGAGAAGATGGGTTTGGTTTCATTTGGTTCTGCAACGAAACCCTTCGAAGGAAACTCCTGAAAATTGTAAAATTCATCAAATTCAAAATGGCACTCTACTGAACTAGCTCATAATCCATACCTAACTTTCTTTTAACCTATGATAATCATACAATTGAAACAACTAACAAAACAATTTATTGCAATTGTAAAGCAATTCATTACAATTTATTGCAGTTGTGTATATATATACACATATATATATTATATAGAGAGAGAAGAGTTGAAGGTTTTACCTAGCGAAACATGGGTCTGAGGTTGTTGTAGTTCCAGTTTTGAATTTTGAGAGCAAAACAGTTGGTCGATGAGTCGATTTTTTGAGAAGAAACTAATCAAATACATTGAATATTAACGGAGGACTCTAATCACTTGGTCGATACAAAACATGCCCATCAAAAACGACATGTCGTCTTCTATTTGAAAATTTTCTGACCTTTTGACAAAAACGGTAGTGATGTCACATCATAACGTTAAGCTTATGTGCTAAACGACATTGTTATTTGTCGTTTTCCCTTTTTAGGGAAGAGTGTTCAAAGATTATTTATTATTATTTTTTTTTGGAGGAAAAGATTAATTCTATTTTTAGCTCCTCAAGAAAAATCCAAAATTGTTTTGGTTCTTGATTCTCATAATATGCTAGAACATAATCTGTGCATATAGTTCTTCTTTTTAGATGTGCGAACCTATTTGTTTGGACTTTGGAGTTTTATTCATTCAATGACATGCATTAAGGGTTTTTATTATGACTCTATTAGTTATAGGATTTTCTTATGGAAGATTTGTTAGATGGATTTTGAATTATTCTTAGTTATAGAACTTCGTGATGATTTTGAATTAATATTGTTAACATTTTATATGTATAATTATTTTATTTTATGATGTAGATTATAAATTTTTATCTTATTTTTAAAAAAAAAAAATTAATTTTAGTTTTTTGAATGATATAACCGCCTAATACCGTCCAATCCACAATATATAGTTGTTGTTCAACCATAGTTTGAGGTTTTCACAAACTGCATAAAAAAATATCCAAGCTCAATCGTTGGTTGTTCGCTTTTACTTTGAATAATACTGCTATAAATTAGGGACCAAAATTGTTACAAAAAGACAAAATATCCTATGACGGAGAACTGCCGTTTACTTCATTACAATTGGAGTTTCGCTTAAGTGCCCCACTTTTTACCCTAATTTTTATAAATGCGGTGCCAATTCACCCCAATTAGAAAACAATGTTAGAAACAGAATTGACGCAATATTTGAAAAAAAATTGGAACCAAATAACACTACTTTTGTAAATATTGGCTGTGTAGATGAAATTTTAAATGTGAGTGGATAAACGACAACTTTACGTAAAAGTTAAGAAGCTATAGGATATTTTGTCCTCACAAAAAACAACGTAAGCTAAGGTGGCAAAATATGGCATTTGAAGGCTCAAGGACCAAACTGAAACGGAAAAAAAAATTAATTCAAGGACCATTTTGATATTTTTGAGGGACTAAAATGGGGATTAACCCTTGTTTCACAAGGCCACTTGTCTTCTTATTCTATAATTTTCTGTCATTCATGTGAAATACGACACATCGTTTGTTAACGAATGCGTGTTTTTCCATGACATATGGATCGAAATGTGGCTCTGTTCTGCAAATCATATTAACCACATATATTTTAATAATGGCACCAGCTGCCCCTTAAGCTTTTGTTTCTTATATTTATCAACGAGTTTTGACTTTCCTCTCCAACCAACACATATGAGTAACGAATGGATATGTGCAAATTTTCAATAGCTTTAAAAACTAATTTATGTATGTTTTGCCAGAATAGATAAGCAAAAACTTAATCGAGAAGAGCAAATGAATTAATTAATTAATTAATGTTGGCATTGATAAATTTGAATATTTTCGTAAGGCCAAATTTATAGAGAAACTCCTCTAGAGAGCCCCTCAACAGAGACTTTGTAGTACTTAGAGGTTAGAAAGGTATCGGACTATAGTGAAACTATCATTAGAAGCTTATGTTCTTTGTTATTCTTCTCCCTACATTTCTCACCATATGCTTTTGTTTAATTACCATAATAGAGTAAATTAGTGGTCTTGGGACAATATAATTCTCAGCTACGTAGTGAAATTTCATTTTCTGTTTAACCCCCAATTTCCCCTTTCCTCTCATCCCACTTATCAAACACCCCAACTTAACCCTCTTTTCCATTCCCATCTTCCAAAATTTTAAGCCCTTCCCACCAAAATATAATTTTTATTAATCACCCTTATTCAATTCGATTTGAGTCAATCCTTGATGTTTCAAAATCCAACAATGAAGGTCTCCTCACTCTCATATCTATTAGCCAAATTGTAGCTTTATAAAACTCCTACGTCTCATTACCAAAAAAGAAAAAAAAAAAAACCTCCTACGTCTTGTCCCACATCGAAAACACTCAAGCCAGAGTTGTACTTCATAAGTTCACAAACCAGGCCCCTTGATAGCCGAGCTGGGTCACGCTAGCTTGTAACTCAAGTGAGGGCACTAAGATGATCGGACTGCAGTTCGGCCCACTTGGTAGGGTTTGATGTAGGTGCATTTCGCTGGCTTGCCCGATCCAAGTCATGAGTTGGGCCATGTGACTCGAGCGAAGGCTTGAGCCGCGTGGTTCCTAGAGAGGAGGGCACCGCGTGAGGCTGGTTTCACAGAGCAGCGCAAACCTCCCGCTCATGGCAGTGGAAGGATAACGAGCCTGGCGCACCCTCAGCCCATGTTGCCGAGTAGGCCCGTCCTTGGTTGGACAATCATCTTTTTTATTTTATTTTTCTGAATAATTTATTTCTGAAACTATTTTTGCATGAATAATGGCCACACTTATTTTTTGATCCTCTCTCTTTTATGCAATCGGAAACTTTGTGACAAGTATCTTCTTCAAACACAACGTGGTACCAATTAAGTATCAACTCGCTTTCACTACTTGCCTCCCTACTCGAGCTTCTCTTTTATGGTGGGTTAGGTACCTTTATCTTCCTCACTTTAGGTTTTTCAAGACACAACTTTTTTCTCCTCCTTGCATTTGGGATAATCTTCTTTACCAGTTTGGATCTCCCTTGAGCAATTTTACTCGCCTGAATTTGAGTCTCCTAGGAGTGTTGTTATCCGGTTTAAGGTTGAATAATGTGCTCTCCTTAAGTTGAGCTTCTGAATAATGCCCAAACGAGTTTTACTGCCCTGATCCTATGTTCCGCTTGAAAATTGACTTATCTTCTTCTCAGTTGCCTTTATCTGATGCAAGCCTAAGCAAATTTAGTTTTAAGGACTTACTGACTGTTGGGTAAAAGACATGAGTGTTTGTTACGGTTTTGCAACAATTATTAAACTAAACCATTTGTACTGTGAATATACTAGGAGGAGGCAATAGAATGTGTCAAATAATTCAAATGAAGCGTATAAATATTATTATCAACAATCAAGATCAATAGTGAATAGAGGTTGACGTGTAAGCCGCCGCCCACCCATCCCCCTTCCCCCACCCCCCAAAAAAAAAAAATTCAGGGAAAAAAAAAACGAAAACTCTCTCAATACATACAAAAGAAATTGTAAATTTGCAGTTCAGGTTAGGCAAGCAATTTCATTGGAGTGTAAGAACACTATTTTTTACTATTTTTCACACTTTTTTATCTCATTGATTAGCATGTAGACTCTACTAAAATATCAGCCCACATGACATGACAAGTAGTGAGATAGAAAAGTGTAAAAGAGAGTTAAAAATAGTTGCCACCAATACTCTTTTTCACTCTCTTTCACATGTCTCACTATAACATTCCTCTCTTTTATACTTTCATGTCTCACTGCTTGACATGTGGACTCCACTAAAATATTAGTGAGTCCATATGTCAAGTAGTTAGACATGAAAGTGTAAAAGAATCTCATGTCAAGTACATTCCACTAAAATATCAATCACATGATAAGCAGTGAGACATGAAAGCGTAAAGAGGGTAAAAAAGGGACAGACAAAATCCCAACTTCAATTTCCCAATATACACGTAAATTCAAGTCCTGCTAGCAGTGTCTAGTTAAGGACCTGGGATAGCTATTCCAGCTTGTGATTGTTTCTTCAACATATCTAAATGCTTCTGCCCACCAAGATGGGAATTGAAAACTGTCTCGCTATTGCATACCACATTGCATATGGTGCACATTCTAATGGCACCAGCTGCTCCTCCAGCTTCTATAACTTTACGCATCTTCATTTCCAAATTCTCTTCTCCAGCCTTATTCGATGTGTTTACAATTGTGTTCTTATGGGCTTCAGGGTTTTCTGTCGGACCAATTATTAGAATTGTTGAAGCCGATGATGAATCTGTCGAGGAAGAAGTATTGTTTAGCTTTCTCAGCTTCTCCAGGTTCTTCTGGTGCTTCTTTCCAGATAAGTGAGCCACATATGAATCATTGCTGTTGCTGTTGACTTTGCAAACATCACACCATACAGACTGAACGATCTTGACTTTCTTTGGGACTTTCTTCCAAGTTCCATCAAATTGAGATCGAACTGCCGCAAAGTATGGCCCAATTTCACCTAAAGCTGCTAAACCAGCCTACCAGTAAAAAATAAAAAAATAAATAAAAGGAAGGAATTCAGGACTACAAATCTTTTAACACAAAATGAATTGATGAGTCGTTCATAAGTAACAAAACAGCCTTGCGGGAACTACAACTATTGATCTAAATCTTACAATGCATAGAGTCACAGGTAACCTTAAAAGCTTAGCACAACAAATATCAACCATCACTGGCTCTGTATGAAAACAATTCCTAAAAATATTATTTTTAAAATAAACAAGAAGTTTTAAGAATTTAATTTTATTTACATAAACCCAACATCGTTATTGAAATAGACAAACCAAATACTGCAAATGCATGGACGTTTCGAATGTATAGCAGCTGGTAGATATCGGAAGCAAAATCTTGAATAGCAAAGACAATGAGAATCACTACGTATTATTTGCATCCCACTAAAAGGCTAATGACACTCTTTTAATTCACCTGAACCGCATGCTTCTTCCCGGCCATATGCGTATTGAAAACTTCTTGGCTATTGCAAACAACATTGCAGATTGTGCATACCCTTATAGAATCTACCGCTGTACCACTCTTCAAAAGTTGCCATCTTTTTGTCTCCAAATCCGCACTAGCAGCAGCAGCCGAAGTTTGGTTTGGAAAACTGGTATTGTTGATTGTAATAGAGCCAGTCAGCAGTGCAGTGGTGGGATTACTTTTCATTTGCAAATTCTTACTGTGTTTCTTACCCAATAAATGCTTCTCATAAACATCTCTAGTGTTACAATCAACATTGCAAACGTCACACCGTACAGTCTGACTGACCTTAGCTTGCTGAGTAATAAAATTGTTCGTTCCATCAGTTGCCAGAGGTTGATGCTGCCAACTGCTGTTCCCAGAGGAATTTGAGCTTGTGGACAGAAGTGAATTCTCATTCCCAGACGTCACAATCTGCAAGCAATAAGATACAGATTTAAGATTCAAAAATGGAGACAGCAAAATATACACACACAATATAGGTAGGTTAGTTATAAATATATGGGCAATACCAACTTAGCTAATCTAAAAACGAAAAATGGAAAACTAAACTAAACTAATTGGCACACTTCAATAAGAAAGTCCTACCAAATTCTCCACTCACACAATACCATTCAACAGACACAAACCTCAAAGCACAAGGAAACCAAAAGCACAAGATCACAAAAACAAATCAAACCCAACTCAAACGTTTGATTTTCCAATCAAAATTCACATCGAACCTCAAAATCAATAAAAGAACAAACAAAAAACCAAATTCTCCATAGGCCAATTAAACAACTTGAAACAAAAAATGAAAAATAAAACACTCACAGCATCATATCTGATGGGTGCAGCTTGTTTGACAACCCAATTTCGAGACGCAGCATTTGGGTCTTCACCAAACGACGCTTGGGCTTGGAATCCAACATAGGTCAATGGGTAGGAACCCGAATTGGCATATGGGTCAGTTCCGGGTGGGTGAATGCACGGCTCGGAGGTTAGTGGTTGAGGAAAAGACAAGAAAGGGTTATTAGGGTTCGTGGGGTGAGACTGGTTAGGGAAATTATAGGACCAATTGGGACCAAACATTTGAGAGTCTGAATCTGATGTGAGAGGGAGTTTTGAAATTTATGATTTTTTTTTTCCCTTTCTTTTTTGGGCTCTGGATTGGAATTGAAATTGAAATTGAAATTAAAATTAAAATTAGGAATAGGGTTAGGGTTTAGTAGTTCGGACTTGGGGGAATAAGGTTTAGGGTTTTTCTGCTTTGATAAGAAAAAAGAAAAAAGTGTACATATGCTGCTAAAGTCATGGATGACGCCATGGAAGTTGCATACTCTGCAACAGTGCAAATAGCAGACGAATCTCGGGTGTCGACAGAGACACACACCCAAAAAAAAAAAAAAAAGAAAAAAAAGAAAAAAGAAAAAGGAAAGGGTTGGGTTGAGATTTGGGCCTAACATAAAGCTCATTTAGCTAGTTGGACTTTAGGTGGTTCAGCTAACTTCATGGGAGATTTGACAGAAATAGGATTAATAAGATAAAGAGCAAATTAAGGAATACACGACGTTTTAAAGAAGGAGGGGCTACGGTAGGAGCGTCTCTATGTAAGGCTATACATCGTTTGATGGGAGCGTCCCTAATATATAAGGCCATACATCGTTTGATGGGAATCTGTGACGCCCTTTAAAGAAATATATCAAATATACGGTATACCTTTTTTTATAATTTTCATACGGCGTTCTATTGATAAATGCCATTTTCTGGAACTTTTCAATTAAAGCGTTTCTGAAACTGAAAATTAGGGCGCTAAAGGGGTTTCTCTTCTTCTTCGACCTTCAGAGCTTAATATCTCTTAAATTTGATACATTCTTCAAGATCGAACATTGGAGTATTATGCTTGTCGCTATCCTTCCTTTTTCAGTCGATTTTTATTGACTTTTATCTATGGTTGCTAGATTTTCAGTCATGGCTGTAATGCAAACAAGTTCAAGATCTCATGCTCCAAAATCGAAATTCAAGTTCAAGAAGTTTCGGTTAGATCCAGATTATCAGAAGGCTTCTATCCCTCAAAATTGTAAAGGTACTTTAGTTTTTTCCTTTTTTTTTCATCTTATTTTTATTTGGTTTCTTTTAACTACTTTTCTTATTGTTACTAATTTTATTTGACATTCATTATTTTTATCTGGGCATGATGTTGAACTAATTTTCTCATTTAAGATGCTTTTTGAATGAATGAAAATGTGATTAAGTTATTATCAATTAGTTGGTTACTGCTAGAATAAAATAATTTTTCTATCTGGTTAGTTTCCTCGTATTGGCTTCCATTAGAGTAGTAACTAGTTTGGTTTACTCTCCTAATTAACTATTTTTGATATTAGATTAGTAATTAGTTTGACTTCTAGAATAGTACGTAGCTATGTAAGTATTGTTTTCTAGTTTTGTTTTTCAGTAAATGGTTACTAGAATGTTTTATAGTTTTTGGTTCCCTTCTTAGGGAATAACTGGAAACTAAAATTTTTACAATTATTCAGATTTGGTTACCATCACAATCTTTTAGGTTTTTCGTTTTTGCGTTTTATTTAATTTTCTATTTTTTTCTTTAATTTTTTTAAAACAATTAAACATGAGAACTGTTTTCATTCTAAGATTATGTTTTCAGGATTTTGTTGCTAATTTCATCTCTTTGGTTCAATCTCAACAGCATTGCATAAGTCAAATTGAGTGATGGGCAAGCTTCTCGTATATACAGTTATAGACATGGTTTAGGAGGCTTTGCAGCTAAATTGACCGATCGACGGGCAAGCTTTCCAAATATCTAGTTAGTTTCTAAACTATTTTCTAGAAATTTTAAGAATTGAATATGAAAGTTATAGAATTGAATGTGAATGAATATGGATAATTTTGTATAGAGTGATGCTTAAAGTAAGTTTGGTGTTTTAGAAGTGTAAATTATTTCCCCAAGTACTAAAAATTGCTCTTGGTTGTATCCATCTATTGTTTTCTCGAACTCTGCCATATGTACGGCCAATCTTAAATGAAGTATATATCAATTAGGATAATGGTTTTATGTAGGTCTATACCTCTTCTGGTGATTGTCATTAGATCTTGTGACAATGTTATTTAAAGGCAAGAATGGTTCTCTCATTTTTTTCTTTATACTGCAAGCTTTATAGATTTTTGTCTCTTTTAAAAAATCACGTTTATTTGTTTTTGCTAACTATAAATTCTGATAGCTATATATAAATTCTTGTATTGATCTCGAAAAAGCAGTTTATGATGTTTGTTTCGAATAGTTCTCCAAAGTGATGATCATAGTAAAATGAAGGTCATTTTGTATCCCAAACTAGTTCTTTTGTTTTTATTTTGTTGATTTTATCGATCTGACACTTGTTCTATGAATTTGACCAGAATGCAATATAATATTTAATACCTTTGATCTCTGGTGGAAGAAAGATATGCTTGTTTGTGGTAACTGGAACTAGTCATTGGGGGCACTTTCTCAGGGTTTCATTTTCAACATAAGCTTTTGGAACTCCTCTAGGTGTAGTTTTCCATTCTTGATTGTTGGACTTATTTGTATTTGTGTAGTTTATTTTCTTGTTTTCATAAGCTGAGTTGTTGTAATTTTACTAATAAGGTACCTAGATTTGATTATAATAATGAGATAAAATGTTCAATTATTTTAGCTTGTTTTCTCCTAAACTTTAAGGTAATTTTACTACAATGGTAAAAAATTTTAAGTATTATGACAATTAACTAGAAATGAGACTAGTTTTTCAAATTAGTTACTGGTTACCATTAATCAATGACCACTCTCTTGCCATTAATTTGCAAACCACTATCAAAATTGGTCACTAGTAACTAGTGTGTAAATGAAAACCAGTAATCATTAATCAAATTGGTATTGGTTGGAAACCAATAACCATATTGATAATTAAAAAATAGATTGGTAACTGCTAATCAGAGTAATTAGTAACCAGTAGTTATTGGTTACTAGTAACTAGTAACACTAATCTTTGAAACTAGCTACCAATTTGAAACTAGTAACTATTTTACTTTAAGAGTTATTTATTAGTAACCAGTAACCAAATTGATAATTGGAAACCCTATTAGTACTAATTGGTTAGTGAAACTTATATAAATTAGTAATCATAGAAACTAGTAACTAGCAAACCGGTTACGGGTCACCAGATACTTGTTACCAGTAACCAGATTAGTACCAAATTGGTTAGTTTTATTCGTAGAAATTAGCAACCAGAGAACTGGTAACCAGATTGATACCGAATTAATCAGTAGTAACCATTGAAACTAGAAACCAGTAACCAAATGGGTAATTGATAACCAAATTAGTTAGTAGTAATAAGAGAAACTAGTAACCAAATTGATATTGGAAAACTAGTAACCAAATTGATTGATAACTGGAAACCAAAAGAATGAGAGACTATAACCAATTTGGTTGGTAATTGGTAACTATCAAATAGTGATGAGTAACCAAATTAAATAAAAATGGGAGAGAGGAAGAAAAAAGAAAATGACCAAAAAAAAAGATTTAGTGTTTTTTTTTTTAACAAACATTTTAAAAAAGTGGAAAGATATAAATAAAATAAAAATTGATAAATAATTAAAATGAAAAAGAAAAAAAAAAGAGATGGAAGATTAGGGTTGAATGAGATAAAAAAAAAATACTAGAAATGGGTAAAAAAATAATAAAAGAATGAAAAAGAAAAAATATATATATAAAAAATAAAGTTGGTTTAGGGGTTGTTAACTAGTAACCAGAAATCGAATTGGTAATTGATAATCAGATTGGTACTAAACTAATTAGTAAGTAAGAAGAGAAACATATTTCCATAGAAACCAGTAACTAGAGAACTAGTAACTAATCAAATTGGTACCAAATTAGTTAGTGGTAACCGAAAAACTAGTAACCATAAAAACTAGGAATTAGAGAACTGGTAACCAGTAACCAAATTAGTTGTAACCAACATAATCAAAGAAACCAAAATTGGTAACTAGAGAAATGATAAACTATAACTAATTTGGTTAGTAATAAGTAACCAGTAAACAATAACGAATAACCAAATTGAATAAATGGCCTTTTTATCTCTAAGAAAATTAGGGGAAAGGATAAAAAAAGAGTCAATGCTCCTTTTTTTTCCTTCTTAAAAAAATTCGAAAAGAGAAAAAGAGCAAAAAGAATTAAAAAATGAGGAAGAAAAAAGAAATAAAGAGGGAACAACAAAAAAATTTTAAAATAAAAAAGATGAAAATATTCAATCATGCTTGCAAAGGATTGAACACTCAAACGAGAGAATGAACAATTAGGCCCAACCAATAGGATGATAAGTATTTAATTCTTTACAGTACACTGTTCAATAGATGTACATAAATGAAAATTGTGGATTTATTTACCACAGTGCCATCGCATATTTTTGACTCTAACCTTTTGAAAAATACCAATTGAATGCGGTATGGAAAGCAATTCTTTTTCGTATACCGTATCTTTGTAATTTTTTTTCTATTTGTAACGGTAAAACTCAAAAAATCCTTAAGATAAAAAGACATGTGTAGGACTTACTTGGGCCGGAATGACTTTTTTTGTGCTTTTTATTGAAAAATGACAGTTTTATGGGTATTAACTATTAAGGATGTCTTGACTTATGGTCAAGAATAGGAATGACAATGAGGCAGATCGGGGACGGTTTTTTAATTACCATTCCTATCGCCGAAAGCCAATCACAATACCATAGCCACCTTATTAACCATTTTTTTGGATGTGGGGACGGTGCAGGTATTATCCAACGGATAACGGAGAAAACCGTAGTTACTTATTACCTATTGATAATAATAAAATATTAAAAAAATTAAGATGAAAATACTAAATTCTTTTTATAATCAACAAAATATAAAACACAATAATATACTAATAATTTTTAAACTTTAAAATTCAAACATATAAGTACATATAACTCTCTAAATTCATTATTGTACCTAAAATATAAGAATATAGATAGTATAAAATTAATAGATATTTATATGTATAATAATTTTTCTATGTAAATATATATATATATATATATCGGGACGGGTACAGTACGGATTATGCTAATACCGTCTCCACACTATATCCGTATATTAACGGTGCAGTTATTCCTCGCTCCGGTCATTTTTTCTACTTGAGTGGTTTTTTTTCTCCCCATTCGGATCGAATAACTACGGATACACTTAACTGTGGGTTATATTGCTATCCCTAGTCAAGAACTTCTTGGCCATGTAAAAATCATAAATAATGGGTTTTTTTCATAGTCAAGAAGCTCTTAACTTATATTCAAGGAGTCATTGACACTCTTAAAAGTACTATATTTAGAAAACTACACAAAAAAGTCATTTTGGCCCAAATCAGTCTTATCCGTATCATTTTCTCCATTTATTAAGCCCGAAGTTTGTCGCTTTAATCACCCGAAATTTATCGTTAAATCGCTAATTTTAATTTGAAGTTATCTTTTATTGTTTGGGAACATGATAGTAAAGCATTTTTCATCGCCACGGCACCCAACTCGAAAGATAGTAGATTAAGTTTTTCTTCTTGGTTCATATCTTATTTTAGGAGATGTCCTTTTTTTTTTTCTAGTTTTTGAATTGGGTATACCAACTAATACACCATATGCAGTTTATAAAGGAAGTAATATCGGTTTTTGTAGTGAGTAAATTAGGATGTATCAACTGACATACTAGATCCAATTTTTCTACTAATATATTATTTTTCATAGTGCGAAAATCGGTTTGTACATAGATTATATTACTAATATATTTAGTTATCGGGCTATAAAATCAAAAAAACGAAAAAAAAAAACAAAAGAAATGGAAAAAAAGACATCCGTTTTGCTAAAATTCCCTAATTTTTATATGACTATTATGTCTACTATCATATTGATAATTACTATTAGTCACAATAATTAGGAGAGAGTGACAAATTTTTTGAAGTCATTAAAAGAATTATTCGTTTAAAAAAAAAAATATTTACGAGTGTAACAGTTCATACAATGGATATATTTAACTGATTTATTGTCACTAGTATCAAAATTCTTTGTTTTGTCTAAATCAAAATTCATAATTGACTATAATGGTATATCATTTTTTAATTTCTTTCTAAACTGATGAGAGGACTGCAAACTTAAAACCTTTCACGTTGAGAATAGTTGTGGTCACGACAAAGGGATATACTTCTAAAACTAAGATGATTACTGGCCATTTTGTTCATAGTTGCCAAACACCCTGACTTTTTTTTGCCTATTGTTCTAATAGCTTAAAAAACTAAAATTTGTACTAAACAGAATCTGCTGTCCTACTGACTCATTTGCTGTTTCATCTACTTAAAGGTAGACAATTCAGTACAAAACATAATATTAATCAAACTAATTAATTTTTTAAAGACGATGGTTATTAAAAAAAGTTGAGATGTCTAATCTCTTTGCTTTTGTCTCGTTGCTAAATTCAGAATTAAGAAAAAATAATGTGAGGTTGTTTGGAAACTATGAAAGCTGAGTAATCTTGTCATTTTAATAATACCATCCCCTTTGAATTATTTGTTGGCATAAATTCCACAAAATTTTTAATCAAAAATGAAATTTGACATTGTTGATAGTGTTGTAGTGGTATATATAATTATATATGTAAAAAGCTAAAATATTATTAAACCATAGCAAAGAAAAAAAGTAATGACTTAAAAGAAATTTTATAGTTTTTGTACGTAAACGTAACCTTTCATTCAGACATATAATTTAACAAAAGTTTCTGCCCTTGGTGTCAAGTTTCTTTTTTATTTTGCTCAGAATTAATAAAGTTTAAACAAATCAAATCTGAACGTATAACCAATATATATGATATATGATTATATATTATATATATCATTTTTAGATAAATTTTAACTTGTTTCTCATATTTTTTTCATCCTTTTACCACTTCAACGTTAATCAGGAAAACAGTCAATTGCACATGTTTATTAGCCTATTAAAAAGCAGATTGAATTTCAAGGAAATTGGTTAGGAATTTATATATTAAGGCTTTAGCTTAAGCTGAAATATGCCATAATTGGTACAAACAACCTAAATTTCTGAGTCTTCTAAAATCCCATCTAAATATTTGAGTAAAGAACTATATTATAAGTACACAAAAAACAAAATAGTAACTACTAATTAACCCCTATCTTCTTACTTTTTCTTAAGTGAATTTCTAAGTCAAGGTCTAATATTTGGCTAGTTAAAGTTAGAGTTGGTTAACATACTTCCATATAACTTTAACCATCTTTAAGAGCAATCTAGCAAAAAGCTTGTCTTTTATGATCCTTTGTTAGGAGTTGGGTGGTGAAGTGGCCTGCTTAGAATCACTAAAAAGACTTCAGTCCTACTATTTGGTGTATCTGTAATGGGTCATTGTCATGTAGATAAGTTGTAGGCTATCTAACTCCAATCTATTTGGCTGTATTTTGGATAACTCAGCATTAATTTGGGTAACCAATTAGTTAGAATTATAATCTTGTCTCAATTATTTTTTTTTTTCACCATCAAATTTTTGGTGGGATAGTAAAATGCTCGAACTATTTGCTAAAAAATGTAAATTCCAAGTCGTTTCACCATAATGATTGAATTATTAAGGGACACCAATCTCTTCTTAACCAGAATAAAGGGGAAAAAAAAAACTATGGATTCTTTCTATATTGTGTGGAAATTAGTTCATAGTTCTGAGTAAAATATAACACTAATTGCATCCAAAAATGCTCAAGCTTCTCTAACACTCGAAGATGGCTTGGATAAAAATGTGATTTCATTCCCTTTTACTTTTACCTTTTCAAATTTTCAGTTTTCTCATTGGGCCTGGTCCCAAAATAAAACCAATTTCCTTAGACCCAGCTGACTTTGTCTTAGTGTCGACTCCTATTTTGTGATCAAATATAAAATCTATTATTATTAGTATTATTTTTTTCTTTTTTGGATCTGGAAAATCCCTCAAACAAAGCTTGTGTTAACAAACGCATCATTGCTCGTAGTATATCACTATTTAAGAGTTCCACATCTTCAAAAGCAACTTTTTTGATGACCAAAATACCCCTATAAAATGAGCAAGTTTGTAACTATGCTCACTCTTAGGTCATATTTGGTTGGTAGAATGGAATAGGAGTGGTAATGGGAATTATAATGAAGTGGAATTAGAATGGGATAGAAATGATATTTCTTTGTTTGGTTGATTTAGTAAAATAGAATGGAATAAGTATTATATTGACCAAAATATCTTTATTTTTAGATGTCCTAATAAGGCAAAAAGGAAAAGCAATGTTTCTAAAATATGGATAAAATAGTGGAATGATGATTTCATAATTTTTTGGATGGAATTACAATTTCTTCAAAAAATAGAACTTTGATTCCATAGGAATCATTATTTCTTTGTTCAAAGTCTTTGTCTAATGTACCCTTACTGTGATCAAGTCTTTGCCAAACAAAATCACTCTTAAAGGAAATATATTAAAATGTTGAAATCTTAATTTATGTACATACCACAGTTGAAAAAGTTCCAAAAGGTCTACTTGAGAGTTAATCGAGATGAGTAAAGTTTCTTGTGGTCCATTCTCTCTTTCCAAATTATCAATTATGATTTTCATACTTTGCATTAGATTTAGCAAAATGTCATATTAGCACCCACTTGAATACCAAGTATGAGAAAAGGGAAGTGAGATAGGTTGTCATGTTTAATGGTAGGTGACTAAACAACCACCTTGAGCTCACATGCTCCCTTTGTGCTGCATTATAAAAATTGATTTTTATTTCCTCATTTCTTCATATAGCAAAACCCAATTTTCAAAACCTCACTCATTTCTCTTTGGTGCCAAGAAAAAATAATTACCCCGACAAAAAAAAAAAAAAAAAAAAAACAGATTACTTTTCTGTATTACAAAAAAAGTACATTCTTGATAAAGAATGTATCTATCAGGTGTTCTGTTACAGTGTTTTGAAGTTTCAAGGTGAAACAAAAGTACTGAGAATGAGTTCTTTTACTGGATGTTTACAAGTATAACCAGCAAAAATATAAAATGGGAATTCGAAAAAAAAAAAAGAAGAAGAGTAAAATGCTAAAAGAAACCTATAAGATGAAATTTGACAAAGGCCTACTTGAAGGCTATGAGAAGAAGCACCTCAGCAAGTTCTTGAATCTGCAAAGAATCAATGAAATAATGTCCAGAAATCTATATATGTCTATACACTGTTTTGAACCTCTTTATTGAAAATCCATTGGCAGGGACAAAAGGACAAACTTAGTTAGATATTAGACCCACTAGAGCCTCATGTTTGTGGGTGGTTCCGGCCCACCATGGCTTAAGGGAAGCAACATGTCCATTGCTGTCTTCTTCATCAGGAGCAGGAAGATTCAGATCAAGGAAGTCCCGGATACCAGGAATCGGCTTTTCGATGACAATGGTTTGGCTGCTTTTAGCATCAGAATTAGCACCAATCAAGTGGGATCTCTTGTGACCACCCAATGCTTGGCCTGAGGGGAAAACCTTGAGGCAAATTGGGCACTCATGACCTTTACCACTCTTCTTGGACACAACTGTACTAATTTTCTCAACTTCTCTATCGCATTTTCGATCAGCACCAGCATCAGGCGTATCATGATGGTCAATAAGGTTCTTATGATGATGATCATCATCATCTGCTGTTGGTTCTGGAGAGATATTGTCAGTTTCAATGCTGTTTTCACTGCTGTCAATGATAGAAGCAAAGCAGCCTTTGGTCTTCTTGTGACTAGCTCTGTGGCCTCCAAGAGCTTGGTAGGAGTGAAACACTTTGTTACAAGTAGTACACTCAAATTTCCTCCTCTTATGAGAAATCTTACACATTCCACGATCTGAAACATCAGGGACTAACTTTTTCAGAGAATCTGATCTCAATTCAGGATCATAATGAGCATGATCAAGACTTCTCTTGCTTGAATTGAGGTACTTCTTGGAACCCAATTGATCAAACTCAGACTCATCTTTCTGAAACTTCATCTTGATCTTGTCTTTAACTTCAGTTCCATTCATCCTAGACCAAAACTTCGAAAACCCGGAATCCAACTTGCCGTGCTCATTAGTCTTTGCATTGAATTTCTTCGATTTCGAAATTTCGGAACCATCAGTACCAGAAGTCTTACCAGCATTTTTGGAAGATGGAGCTTTGGAGGACTCAGAAAAGTTGTCAGATGACTCAGCTACTGATTTGGAACCACCCCAGTGGTTTCCATCCCTTGAAAGCATCATCAAACACATAGCAACCTCTTCTTGCTCTAGTTCAATCTCAGAAACAGAAGAAGAACCATTGTTAACAACAGAGAAAGAAGAAGAGTTTGTGGTCCCCATGTACCTTGTTCTTCTCTTAGATCTCCTTTTCCTATTGGGAGTCATCGTTTCATTATCAGATTGGCTATCCATGACCATCTTCTGGTTTGCAGTAGTCCATGAATCTTGCTCCTCCAAGCTGTTATTCATGGAAGCTCTTTCTTTCTCCGAGTGTCGTTTCATGTGGCCAAAAAGAGCTTTCCAGGACTGAAATCCTTTGCCACATTCCCTGCACAACTTGTTTTCGAAGACCGAAGTTTCTTCGGTACTCGAATCTGCAAGCCTCCATGTCTTCTTGGGGTTCTCTCTGAGGCCATAACTAAGGTTAGGACCAGCTTCAAAGCAGGCTTCATTGTGGCTGGTTTTGCTTCCACCATCACCATTGTTGACAGACAAAATCTTACTCCTTTTGCTGAACTTTTCATTAGTTTCTGCTGAATTGTTGGTCAAGTGAGACCTCATGTGACCTCCTAAGGATCTTCCACATGGGAAACTCTTGTTACAGAACTTGCAGGCATGTTTGAATTCTGGACCTTCTTCCATTGATTCCAGAATTTTGTTTTCGAAATACAAAATTTTCAAAAACAAAGAAAGGAAGAACACAGATCAGAGTTAAGCAAAACGAGTTGTTTTCAAATCTGGATTCCGTACAAATGCTAAGAATTCTTGATCTCATTACACTAAAACAAGACTAAATTTTGAAGAGACAGAGGATCCCAGAATGGAAAAACAAGAGAACCCAGATGAGAAAATCAAGGAGAAGGAGAGAAAATCGAATCAGATCATGGATACCCTCTACTCTTTGGACTATAAAGAGCAAAACCAATCTCAGATTTCATGGAATTGTTAACCACAAAAAAGATCTGATGTAGAGGAAAAAAGAGTGACTAGTACAATATTTACTATAGCTTTTTCTCATTCACTTCTACTAAAACTCTTGTTCCTCTCTTAACTCTAATTTGTAGCACAAAAATAAAAGAAGAAAAATTATGTATTTTTTTTTTTTTACCTTTGTTTAGTAATGATGGTGATGAACAAAGCCAAAGAAAGAGAGAATTAAAAGTGAGTCAGTGAGCAAGCGTTTGTTTCTCTCTCTCTCTCACTACTTTCTCTCTTTGAGGACTTGACTATATTTGGAGGAGAAATCCATGCATGGAAGCAAAGATAAAAGAGAGAGAGAGGGAGAGAGAGAGAGAGAGAGAGCAGCACGTGTACTCAACTGAGGATCCTACGCCATCCTCAATCCAACGGTTGAGGAATTGTCCAGGTGAGCATCCCAATGGCTGAGATGGAACACATCTACTACTACTTAAACTAACTGCCTTTCCTCAACTATTCCTTCCTTTGTCTTGCTATTAAGGTATTTGCCCCCACACTCTCCCTCTCTCTGTCTTTACTTTCTACCACACAAACACATAACGCAAGTGAAAGGTTCCACTCTCCGGCCGTTATTCTTTTGCATGTTTGCTTTTTTTTTTTTTTTTTTTTTTTTTTACCTTTTAATAAAAAAATTTCTATCATAAGATAAAATTATTTAATTCTGATACGATATGACGTTCAAAAATACTAGTCACTAATAAGTGTTAGTGTTCCTTACCGCATAAGTTCCTTTATAACTTCGAAAGATATTTCACAGTGGACTTTCTAGTTTTACCCTTTTATCCATTTCTTTTAGTTACAACCAAAGCATGCCATACCATACTACTAGGACTAGGTCTGGTCATTTTGGATGAAAGTCTAAGGGCAATTGAGTAATTGAGGCAGGGCCAAACTTTTGAGATGTGCTATGATAATTGGTATGTGATGGATTGGGTATCAACTACTTGTGAGCATTTTTT
Source organism: Trema orientale (assembly GCA_002914845.1). NCBI lineage: Eukaryota > Viridiplantae > Streptophyta > Magnoliopsida > Rosales > Cannabaceae > Trema > Trema orientale. Next base: position 1,006,119 of record JXTC01000006.1, read on the forward strand.
TGCAGCTTATGAGGAGCTCCATGAGGTGCTAAAGAAGCCATTTTTCTTTTCTTTTCTTTTTTCTGTCTTTTTTGTGCAGCATAGTGAAGCTAAATCTTGGCATCTCTCTTTTGCTTGCTTAGTGCTTACCATTACATACTATATGACTCTTGGATTGTCTCTATACTTGACTAATATCCTTATAATATTATAATCATCTTTTCTCCAAGAGCCAATATGGTCCAGCTATATTCTGTATCTTAACCTTCCAGTATAAAATATATGTTATATCTATATATACAGATATCTATAAACGAAATAAAATACGTGTAGTACAAGAGAAAAAAAAACAATCTTTAATGAGATTCTTTTGAAAATTTTACTTTGCCTTTGAGAAGCCAATTGGGCAGGTAAGTAACCTTTCATATTTTTACTTGCACATCTGGCAGCCCAACATAATCTATTATTCAAGCATGAAATTTTTTTCTTCTGAGTTGCTTTCTCTTAAAAAAAAATAAAATTGAGTATTGTTTTAATGTACCTTCTGTGCATAATGAAGCTTTCTTACCTCAGTAATTGTGGAAGTAGTAACAATCTAGATAGAAGCATTGACCTATATCTAAGTAGAATCTACATTTAGATGGATATTGGGTATTTTTATGGAAAAAAAAAATGATATTGAGTACAAATATTTTTACCATATAGGCCCCTTTGTGAATGTTTCTGGTTAAATTCTTGTAGATGCTGGTTTGTAAAAGTTAATTTTCTTCCCCAATATTTAAAGGGGTGATAACATCCTAGTTTTGACATGTCTCAGATAAATATGTATATGACAAGTTCCGAGAAATAAAGGGCCTCTGGCTTTTTTTATTGATTATATGTGCTATCTTCTTAATTAGTTAAGGAATCACTAATCTCATGATAAAAACTAATTAATTAATTATTAGTACGAGCTGTCTAGGCTTGTGGATGCTTTGTTATTATAGGACAATGAGGTTTTGGATGTTAGTCTATATATATGATTAGTTTAACAATTATGTCACCAAGATTAGGCAAGCTTTGACAAACTGCTCATGATCATCAAGATATATGCCGGCCTTTGTTTGCGATCTTAGCCGGCTTAATTAGTTTCGTTGATCAAACCTTAACACAAATATATCTTATTAGAAAAATACTAAACCAGTCTTAGCTGCAACAAAATCCTGCCCTTTTTGCCTGCAGCTCAGTACAATGTTTAGCTGTAACTTGTTTGCATGATCTATATTTCTGTTTTTTTTTTTTTTTTTGTTTGTTGTTGCAATGTGAGTATCTGCCATACATAAAGTGATTAAATCCAAAGGACATTTATGATATTTCTCCTTGGAGTAATACCATTTTTTCCAAACAACATGTGAATACATTGTTTGAGCCTGCATATCTGTGATTTAATGCTCCTTCCAACTTATTTATTTATTTATCTTTTCTTTTTACGAATGTTTTGATTACTATCCCATTGACTGTTTTGGAAAGTTATAAATTCATAATTTCAGCAGGCCAAAATTTCCAAAGATGAATTAATTAGTTGAAAAAATTGGGTTACACCAAAGTAAACTCAAAGAAACTTTTCAAGCATTTAAGATGAATAACTACATAATTATGTATAAATATTACATGTACATATATATATATACTAAACACATATATGTAATTAAGTGAAGTAGTTTCTTTCAGTTGGCTGTGCCCACAGAAACTTCACTTGAGAGTCAAGAGTGTTGGCTTTTCAAAAGTACAGATGCCCAAATTGACAAGTAGACTCCTTCAAATGAAAGCTGGTTGGCCACTCCTTGGTTTTCTGTCATATATGACTTGTAATGTATTATATGATTAAGATAAGATGCCTAGCTACTTTGGGCTACATGCTTCCTTTTTTTTTTTCAAGCTCTAATCCCGATTTCTCACCATCCAAAATGCTAATCCCAGAACCATTATGGGAAAGATATCGTGTCACTCTTTACTTTTAAAGAGATTAAGAACTGATCATGTCCACTAGCTTTAGCTATGATCTGCTTCTCAATTTTATGCCCCAATAATCTTAATATTCTTGTTGTACTCCTTTTTCAGCGCCAGCCAAGAGCTGTTTTGATACAAGTACCATATCTAGACAAGTACATTTGCAGCTGATAATTTCTTAAACTTTCTCTTGCTTCTATAGATCAAACTGAGCAGACTTCAATAATAGCAATATATCTAAATGCTATATAAAACAAAAACTTCACTTCAATTTTCTGTAATTACATAATTGGAATTTGGTGTTATTTAGCACCTTAATTAAGTGGACAAACAGTGCAAAGTACTTTAGACTTCTTCCACTAAAATCATGCAAGTTATTTTAGAAGGCATGCACTCAAGAGGATTACTTACAAGTACAATCATCTCTTATTGCCTACCTTAGAACTCAAGAAAAAAATTATAGGTGAAACTGTATATATTCACA
>JXTC01000006.1:1008652-1050412 GCA_002914845.1 Trema orientale
AGTTAACTTGAAGTATATACACATATTATACATATAAAATACATATTATGAATATATGTATAGAGAGAGAGAGAAAGAGGGGTTAGAATACCTTTAAACTCCTTTGCATAACATCCACTTTAAGATAAAACAAAGCAAAATGGAAAAGGTATGCTGCCATTATCAGGATATGTCCACTCAATTGAGCTGAAAGGGAACGAAGAATTGCGAAAATAAAGTTTGGTTGAAGAAAGCATTATAGATGGCCACGTTTTCTTCCTTTGATCACTGCATGAAGCAAAAGGCTCCCCTAATTGATTTTCATGTGACACTTAATCAAACCGTTACTTTGATTATTCAGTGACTCAGTGGGGTTTTAGGCCGACACTGGTTATTGATTAAAGACCATCAAATTATTAAAAGCATTGTTTGCATTAGTTTCAAGCATATTCATGTTATTAAAGCTTTAATCAAATCCCAAACTCCTAGCCTAGGCGGTTGGGAGCAACCCTTACTCAAGTAAAATATTAAATAAAGACCTTAGCTTTTGAAAGAGAAAATGAACCAATTGATGCAAACAAAAGAAAGTACAGATAATTGATTGGAGCATTCAAAAGTTTCTCCCATGAGGCTTTTTACCTCTTTACAACTTTTTTGTATATATGCAACAATATACAAATAGATGTGCATGTACACATACAATATATATCCATATATAGTGTTTCTATGTTTACCAATTAGGTGATAAGTAGTCATATTATATTCATACATTAGATTTACATGGTTAAAGAATTTGCACATAGAATTGCAACTGGGTACATATACATGTTCATATGGTATATATAATATAGGAAGCAACAACTTATCCAGTCTACTCTTTTTAATATTTGGTCTAATCATAAAGGTCCATGTGTTTCTTCACAAGAGTAATAATGGTGCATGTGTAAGTGAGCAAGTACACCAGCAATGCTTAGGGAATACTCAAGAAGAGTCAATAAGTTTCAAAGCAGAATTTTTTATTCAACTATATATAAATATGATATCATGTAAGGGGTATGTGAGAGTGAGAACCACACTTCTTTCCTAGTCTTTTGGTTGGAAGAGTTTGGCACAATTAATCTTAATATATATACATATATATAAATTTGTTTATGTGTTGCCTTTTAGTTCACCAAGCAAGATTTTCCCTTTTGCATAGTTGCATATTCCTTATCCGAAGCCATGTGGGTGTAAGAACCAAAGATTGGCTCATGTAAAGACATAATGGCTTTGTTGTTGTTTTCTTTGACAAACTAGCTAAGCATTCCACTAAGAACCCATGTAGTACAACTAATAAAGGCCATATTTTCTCTAAAACCCACAAACTAATCACATTTTCCCTTTCATTTTCTACTGGCTGGTTTAGAAAATATCTTGCTCAATACAAACAAATCACTAGGACAAGTGAACTACTATCATCTTTCTATTTGTTTGGATATGCCTCTTTTCCAACCCCAAGTCCTAGCTAGCTAGTAACAAAACTTTATATCTCTCCCCTAAGAACTATAGGATAATAAATAAATATATATATATACGTACACGTATACGAATGTATATGTTTATGTATGTAACCAGATTCTGCAGAATTGTATGTACCTAGAGGAAGTTTCAGTGTTACATATGCTAATAAGAAAGGACAAGTAGTTGCTTAAGTTCAACTCTGCATTGTAATTTGAATCTAAGAATAAAGAATCTTCTTCAATAGTTGCCAATTGGAGCTCAAGCCGCACTCCCCTAAGTCAACTAGATTTTAGTTTGCATTATTTCACTAGCTATAGTTGATAAAAGAATTTTCTGCAATCTAGTCTGGCTATAAAAATAGCAATGCATTATTGAGCTAGCTATGGACCACATCCACTAATGAAAATCCATGGTCATGTGAAGTTGGGAAGTTAATGGGTTAGCAGCTAATTATCTCTGAATTAGGACCACAGGATCGTTTCATTTAAATGAAATTTGGAATGACAAAAATAAATTAAGAGTAAATGATGATGGCTTGTTTTATAGAATATGAATAAGGACGTAGCCCATGAAGCAATAGTGTACCACTACTAGTTCCAACCCCAAAAAAGTAGATACAATTAATTATGGGGAAATTAGAGTAGGGATCTGTTTCTTGAATTCAAAAAAATGTCCCGTCTTTTTTGTTTTTTTTTTTTATAATCTTATTCATATAAATTAACTATTATAGTTGGACATTCGTCCGGTCGAAAGTTTAGTCTAATTTGATAAACTCACTTCGTCTTTTAGTGTTGGAGACACCACCCTTAAAATAATAGCAGTAAAAAGAAGTTGCAATGCCTGCTAAAGGAACCATTGGTACTCGGTATTGTTTCTTTCTTTTTTTTTTTTTTTTTTTTTGGAATTGCACAATACACAGTACACATCATAATATACGGATGTCACACCACTAATGTCCAAAAAAGCAACATATTTATCAGCTTAATTATGAGTGAGCATGAATACAAAGCACTTGGTCTCCAAAGGTGGTTTTTTCAAAAGATAATTGATAAAACGTAGAAAATTCATTCTCTCCAGAGAAAGTATTTACATAGTGCAGCACTGTTTTGGCATACAAGATTACATTTCACAGAACATTGGCAATGAGAATGCCATTCTGATTTTTTGCTTTTCTGAACTTGCAATCTTTTGTCAAATGAGGTTGCCCTCAACATTGAATTAAGAGATCCAGATTATCTGCTTAATTGGCCCTTAGTGCATACAGCTTTCCAGAGCAGATAATTTATGCATGTAAAAGGTTTCAACTTTCAGGCCGCCCACACCACCCAACGTTATACTTAATGCCTTAATTACATGTCAACTTTCTAATGTGAAGGTCTAAGTTCGAATCATTCGGTTAAAAAAAAAGGAATAAATTTCGAATCATCTGCTATGACTTTGTCTATACTAGAAAGGGTTTCTAACACTTTACCTATAAAAATCTCAAAATTACAAAAATACGTAGGAATTTTTTAAAATTTCCCCATGATTTTTATTAGAAAAATATCATTTTAAAAAAAATAGAAAAATACCATTTTTATACTGGTTACCAGTTTTTGAAAATCCTAACCCAGTTTTTAAAAATTGGTTATCGGTTACTAGTTACCGATTACAGGTTACTAGTTACTACATTAAAAAATGGTATTTTTCTAAATATTTTTCAGAAAATAATATTTTTCTAATAAAAACCATACAGTACAAAAAAAGGGGTTGACCAAATTTTGGGCCCAATTTTAGTAAAAGTCCATTTGTCAAATGTTATAGCAAAATGTCCGGTATATATGCTTATATACCAAGTGTAAAATTTTATATACCAAGTATAAAAACCCAATGCATTTCAGTACAGTAACTAAAATTAGTAAATATGTGTATCTACCGAGTGTAAAAATATATATACCTAAACATTTAGCTATAAAATTTTAAAAGTGGACATCTACTTAATTAAATTTAAAATCTTGATCATCCACCTAAATTTTTCACCAAAAAAAAAAAAAAAAAGCAAAGTATTTTTCAAATTTTTTTTTCTGAAAATGCTATACAATGTCTAATTTCCCCTACTAGAAAGAGTGACGAGAAGTAAGATAATTTTCTTTTTCTTTGGCTGATATATTTCTTAATTGACGTATCTTTTACATGAAGAGTAATATTCGGGATACATAAATTATACACAAAACTCACATAGCATGTATTTTAACTACTCATATATATGGTGTGATCGTACTGTGAAAAAACATGGGATAATAACAATACATACCATGTCAATGTGTGTTATTTGTGTATATTAACTGTCAATTTTGTATCCATGTAACATTCCCCATCAGCCTCTTATTTGGACAATTTTTCGATAAACATTACTAAAAACTTGGCCGTTTCCTCTTTCAGGCAATAGCCAAATATGCTGAAGTCGTGATTCTCTGTCCAAAAGAAAGACAAGTCTTGTAAGATGATTCTCTTCTTTGCTTTTTCATTAAAAGAATGGATGAAAAATTACATCGCAGAGTTCCATCTCCTACAGACAGTACATCGCTAATGAACCAGCCTCACTCCCACGAGGGAAACCCTTACAAAGAAAACCCCTCTTATGATCTTCTTTAAGGTGTGATTGGAATTTTCTAATTCCAGAATAGATTAACAAATATAATGAGAACTAAACAAATTGCTTTATGGTACACTATCTTACATTAATGGCAAGGCTTTCCATCTCTCTCTCTCTCTCTCTCTCTCTCTCTCTCTGTATGATGTACAAAATGAAAACTGAACTCTCGGATTTTCTAAGAGAAAGCTTTCTGGTGACAAGAGGACTTGAAAAAAGCCTGAATGTTGCTCTCAAAAATTCCAGCTTTTCCCGTCTCTAACCTTGTGATTCTGCGTTTCTTCTCCAAAAACCTCTTCAATCATGTTGCAAGTTGGCAAGAAGTCAACTCTTTTCTTGGAGCACGTCATATACCCCAAATCCCAATCTTTAGAATCACAATGCTCCAAAACAAATCCATCATCGCCAAAGCCCCTCGAGCAACAATTGCCATTTTCGGACTCCATGGGGTTCCTTAGAGGAGCAACACCTGTGTTGGAAGATGTACAAGAAACATCTTGAACCTCTTGATCTCGTTTTTCATTGGAAGCAGGACCAGAACCACGATTGTCAAGCTTCTCAGGCCAAATTTCTGAAATTCGGTCGATTTCCCCATTGTTAGAATCTGAATTGACATTACCATCGCAAATGTCATCAGCAAAATCCTCATCACACTGTAGCAAATTATCTTCCCACCTCTGAGCATTACCAGCATCGTCTCCGTACACAGGAGATTCAATAACCGAGTCATCATCGTCCTCAGTCATTCCAATTTCATTGTCACCAAAATCATAACTCCCTTGCCATTCATCATTATCACTGTCAATATTTGTTGGATCATATCTGTTCTGCTCAGCCCGCTTACGGAGCATAAAGACATTGAAATAGTAACTGACAATCTCCTTTTTGGTCCTCGAGGGGAAGACAGCAGAAAGTCTGTCCCAGAAATTCTTGCCCAAAGAAGCTGGGTTAGAGAAGACAACCTGGTGGAATGCATGTTCCTCCTCTTCACTCCAAGTTTGAGCTACTTGTTCTCCCATGTCAAAAAAACCGAGCTCCAGAAATCTTTCTGGCCCTATATCTTTTACAAGTTCCTCTCTAGCTTCCATAATGTGTTTTCTAACACAACTGAAAGAACCCTTATCCTCACATTTGCAATCAGTTCTACCACTTCCAATTATAGAATCAGTATATGCAGACGAAGTCAAATCAGGCATTGGAATGACACACGTACCCATCTGTCTTTTTTCATCTTCGAATTCAGATTTTAAAACCTCTGATGAGTATGAAGAACTTGAGATACTACTAATACCTTGTTGACCCGAAGGTGGAACTTCAACCTGATGATCTGGTCCAACTGGAACAGACTTCCGAGAAGAAGGGTGATTCAAAAGTAAAGAGTAAATGTCCTCGCAGTGAGCTAATGTCCTTATTGTCCGCTCAGGATTGAAATATTCCGGAAAAAAAGACATATGAAAGGGTGCTTCTGATAAGGAATCTTCTTCACTGGTACTACTGGTGGGCCATGATGAGATGGAAGCAGGTTCACTTGTTTCAATGTCCTCCCCATCTTTTGGAAGATCAGTAAACATGACACCAGAAAACTTCTCATCACCTTTGATATCGTCATTTGTGAATCCATTATCTACCAATTAAATATTACAACTCGGTGAGTTTAGAAAACTTACAAAGGAAACTATCTAATCAGGTTGTTCCAGTATTTAACAACAAAGTTTGTAATAACTAATAACTGGCCAGCAGAGCCCAAATTACACACAGGGTTTAGTTTAAAAACCTTATAAAGCTTAAACCTCATATCCGGCAGTAGTAAAAGACGCCCCAGAAAGAAACAAAGAAAACAAAACAAAGCCAATAAAAAAAAAAACTAAAAGCACAAATGGCCACTAACTCGAGGAGGGTACAATGGCTCTGCCTGTGCTCGTTTTATTTAGCAGCATGCATAACGAATTCACTAAAGCTAACTTTACACGCTTAGAATGCTCTCACCACAAAAGACCCATGCTTTTTTTTACCCTTACAATTTGCTCACCTAATGTTTGTGATATTTTGGACGCATCCTCGGGAAAAACAGATTCTGAGAATGAGACTAGCTGTTTGCCGTCTTCTTTCTGTCTTGGGTGCTTGAAAGAAATCTTGAAAGTTTCCTCCTCATCATATGGTCGTTTCTGTACCATGCCTAAACAATAAACTGCATGTCAGAATTAAAAATAAGTACTCCACCAAAAAGCGAAAACTATAGAAAAGATCGAATCTTAATACAAACTTGTACAATGAGCATTTTTTTTGAATGAGTATTATTTTTCTATTTGTTCACGTAAAACAAAGAAGAGACATTTAAAAACTTATAATGTTACCATAAATAACATCATTATTCCTTACAAACGGAAAATTGATAGTATTATTACTATCATTATCATTGTGATTATTATAAAAACATGTGGGAAAAATATTATTATAACAGGTGGAGTCAGTACAAAGATTTGGGCAGGTGACTATTAAAAAAGAGACAGTTAGCAAATAGATGGGGGTATTTATGTCAAATGACTTACACTCGTTGACTTAGAGAGGGCACCCCAGTTGGCAAGAACCGGGGCTGCCCAGATTACTCAAAAAAAAAAAAAAAAACACATATTTTCGCCAAATAATCATTTTAACCAATCAAATTTCACGAATAATTAGAATATACACTGCTTTATATTTATGAAATTAACAATACCTCGCAAAAAATACTCTCCCAGAAATGGTATGCTGATCGGAGGATTATAGCTGAAATTGGGTAGCAATAATGGGTAAAATCGTGAATACACAGGAGTATGAGACTTTCCCCCAATCCAATTCAATCGAAAAAGCAAAAGCCCCACTTTTATGACAAACCCTAACCCTAGATCTCAAATTTCAGCGAAATATAAAAAATTACACCCCAATCATATACAAATTCGGCCAGATCCGTCTACGATAACCCAAAACACAACGAAAGAATAAATTAATCATACGAAAATGAATCAAAATCCAAAAAAACTCAAGAAAATCGAAATTTTTTTACAAAATCGGAACAAATTTGAACCGAAAAGGAATACCCGGAACCCAGAATCTTTAATCTACAGTACGATTTTCTCAGATCTGCGAATCTTATCGCGGATCGGAAAATTTTTGGGAACCCTAACCCTAGAATTCGATAGAATTGGGGGCTGAGGATGAAATTGGGATCGATCGATAGAGGAAGAAGAGGAGAAATTGAATACGAGATCGATTTGGGGACGAAGTCGAGAAATTGAGATGGAATCGATCGAGAAAAAATTCAGATCGAAAATGGAGGCGGCGATTGACAAAAAAGGACAGGCTAGGGTTAGCTTTTTTTTTTTTTTTTGTAAGTGGAGATGTCCAGGAACCGAAATAACGAAAAAGGGCTCGTATCTGATTGTAATTACGAGAAATGCCCTTCCTCGTACGGGAATAGATGGACGTAGAGATTGCCAGATTGGTGCTATATATGGTTAATTGAGGGGTACGGAGGTTATTTGGATTTCTTACGAGCTTCGTTGTGGCGCCACGTGGCAATTTTCGGGGAGAATTTATTTATTATTTATTATTTATTTATTATTTTTTTTTTTTCAAAAAAGAGATGGTTGGAGAAAATTGGCCAGTTACAACTATTTGGATTTTGATTATTTGTGGAAGAAAAATTCTAAATTTTAAACGCAACCAATTGTGGTTATATCGAGTAATATTGACGCCAAAAAGGACATTATTATTTTTTCCATTACATATTTACCCTATGTGAAAGAACCAAAATAAACAATTACATGGTCTTTGACTAAATTCTTACGAAATTAGATATTACTAAAAAATTATCGTATTAACTTTATATGCTCCTTAAATGTTATTTCCATATCATTAACTATTTTTCTCAAACTAGCGTTTCAAATCGCATTATCTAGATAGTGAAGAGTCTCCTACTTCCTGTTAAAAGATTCACAATGAGGCTAAAGCTTATACTTAGAATAAGCATAGGTCTTTTTTTCGTTCCCCTAATGTTTCTATAATTCAAAAATAAACCTAAGTTACCTTAAAGAAATAAATATAAAAAATAAACCCAAGTCTTTTTACCCCATCTGATGGAAAGGATCAATTCAACGGAGGATGTACCCTCATATTAAAAAAGAGGTCCATCAAAATTAAAGATAATGGGGTGCATTGAGTGTGAGAATATGAGACTGATATAAGTGAAAAGTAATTAACATTGTGTATTAGAACTATTTTAGGAATTAGGAATGATGTGAGTACTAATGAGTAAATATTTTTAAATTTATTAAGATTAATTTTGTTGAGTGCCTTGATGTGGATTTAGTTTAGGGTGTAAATACAATCACTCTTACATTAAATAACTAAAAGTAAATATCTAAAATACTACAAAAAAATTTCAATGACTTCAATACGAATATTAAATTAAAATAATCCTTAATAAAAAAAAATGGGCAAAAACTTTAGTATCATACTAATGATCAGATAAGAAAAAATTGTAGGGTACACGAATTCACTAAAGATGCAAATAGATAGTGGCAAAACCAGGATCAGAACTCGAGAGACATGTGATGAATTTGTTGAAAAAAAAAATTAAAGCATAACAAAATTCAAAATAGTATATTTAAGTAATTTTGTAAGTATATTACAACCACGCCTATGTTTTTTTATTGACATAGACTAACTTACATAAAATTGAAGTTAAAGGTTTGAAAAGAAGAGTTGAAAGAGAGCTTAGATAAAATAAAAATAAAATTTTATTATAAAATAGAATTTTATTTTATTATAAAATAGAATTTTCTTACTTTGGCTTCGGATTAAAAGGGACGGCTCTTTCTCTCTTTTTTTTTTTTCCCCTAGCTTTGCCCAATTTATGGTTGTTGATTTGCTGAGTTTATTATACGAGGTTTCATGTGTAATATAATTTAAAATTTTGAGGGGGAAATATTTAACTAAATGTATATCATCTATATAAAATGCGCCCCCTACGTGTGGGTCCCCTCCTATCAGAACTTCACCAAATGTACGTTTTTCAATTTTGGCTCTTACTACCTCTACCATAAAAATGGAGAAAAAGGAAAGAACAAGTCTCTCTGTAAATTTTTTTTTTTAATTGGTAAGATATCATCAATATTCAATGGGAAAAATTACACAATATACGGTGTTTTTGAAAAAAAATTTGAAAAATACGGTGGTTTTGTATTTTTTAAGAAGAGGTACGGTTTTTATTAGAAAAATACTATTTTTAAAAAAATATTTAGAAAAATATTATTTTTAAAATAGTTACTAGTTACCGGTTTCAAGAAACTAGATACTAGTTACTGGTTACCAGTTATATACTAGTGATATTTTCTTAATAAAAATTGTACGAAAATTAGAAAAAAGTCTTACTTCTGTATATTTGTAATTTTTTTCGATTTTTGTAGGTATAAGTGTTAGAAACCCTATTCAATGAGTAGATGTCTCTTTTTATTTTTATCTGTCTATTTGCTAAGGCCTAAGAGAGTAAAGGCCTCATATCTCTAGGTAGAAACTAGGGCTGAATAGCAATTTGGCCGATTTTAGGCTCAAAACTTAATATATGTCCATAGCCCACTTTTTATAACCAAATGACCTATGTAAAGAACCGTTGGAAGTCTATACCAAAAATACTATTACTGAACCATCTTCCCCCAACTTTTCACGCTCTAGAGGGAAAAAGAAAAATGTATTGCAATTTTCTTCCCCTGTAAATTTTCACTGACATCAGTTTCTTCTTCTTCTTTAAGAGTGTCAGTGACGGAGCTTCACCATTATTGGACATGGAGTGGACTTCAATCTAAAACGATCTTCAATTTATGAGTTCATCTACAAACGTCAAAGCTCTGTCAATAAGATTGAAGCTCCATTGGGAAGTTTTCAAATTCTATTGATAAACTTGCAGATCCAAAGGTAAATCAACACTGATTGATCTTCACTTTTTAATTAATTTGTGTTTTAGGCTTTTAATATATTCATTTTTGTTATTTGATTGTTTTTAGGTAAAATACTTAGATTCAATCGCTTTTAAGGTTATAGTTTTTAGTAGATTCAATTGAAAATTTAGGAATTTTTATTTTCGGTTAATGAATTCCTATTTTAATTCATGATTGTAGTAAAAAATATGAGTTTTGGTATATGCTAGATCTGATTTAACTCATGTAAAATTCAGTTCATAGTTTTTTTTATATGTGGCATATAGAAATTTAAATGTAGTTTATGATATTGTTATTATGAGGTTCTAGTTTTTGGTATATTCAATTGAAAATTTAGGGATTTTTACTTTTTGTCGAGAAATTCCTATTTTAGTTCATGATTGTAGTGAAAAATATGAGTTTTAATGTATGTCAAATCTGATCTAACTCATGTAAATTTGATTCATAGTTTTTTATATATAGTACATAGAATTTTGAATGAGTTCATGACATTTTTGTTTTGGTATATATTCATAATTTGAGAGAATCTGGTAGAGATTTGAATATGAGAGAATTTGGAGTTGGATTCAGTATCTATTTGGTACATATTTGATTTTTGTTTTATTCATAAACTTGTGTCCTTAGTTTATGAAATTATGTGCTTAGTTCATAAAATTGTCAATGTGGTTCATAATTTTATATCTTTAGTTCATAAAGTTGTGTTTCATATATGAGAATATATCTCATATAAATTAGTTCTTGGCACATTATGCTCCTAACTTTAAGTCTTTAGTTCATATATTTAAGTCTTTGGTTCAAATTCATAACTTGTTTGATTCATAAAATTTTATCTTTAGTTTATAAAGTTGTCAGTGTAGTTCATAAGTTTGTGTCTTTAGTTCATAAAATTATGTTTCAGATATGAGAATATATCCCCCTAACAATTTTCTATTTGATATATAAAGTTATGTATCTAGTTCTATTTGATTTTTTGCTGATATTATTCAGTTTGGTTCATAAATTTATATTTTTTGTTCATGAATTTGTGAGTGTAGTTCATGATGTTACAGTTATAGTTTATATCTACTATGTAGCCCTTATTTAATTCATTCAGTTCCTAAACTTATCTATATGGCTCATAAGTTTATCAATCTATGTTTGTTTTTTTGTTGAACATCTGTTTGATTTTTGTTTGATAAATAAGTTTATATTTTTGGTTTATAACCTTGTGTATTTGTTTGACACTTTATTATAGTATATGTTAATTTGAACATAGTATATGATTTTTAATGCCTGGTACATGATTTGTAAAATCTGACAATTTCTCTCGCAAAAACAGAACTAATCATGGAATGTTTGTGATCAAAAGAGCAGAGGCATTGATGATAATTGTCAGCATAAAAAAAGTAACACAGGACAAAATTGCATTCTATTGGCAAAAGATAATCGTAGAACTCTATCACTGGGCCGAAGATAGGATGAGAATGGAATACAGAAGTGATACAGAAACACAAAAGTGAACGTGATATAGAACATGTGCTCTTATTTTGGTTTAGCAAAAGTAATATAGTTTTTAATTTGATAAGGATTATTGTATTGAATACTTTAATTGTGAAGGTATTGAACATTAGACAATTTTCTTATTGGTTTATATATTTTATGTAATGTAATTTGATATAAATCTAAATTGTTACTTACTTGTTTCTGATAATTCACTTTGTGAGGTACACTTGAATAATTTAAAAAAAGCTGAAACTATTTAGGAATGATAATATATATTGAAAATTTTCTCTCTTTATGGTATATAATCTTTTGAACTAGGTACATAAGATTTTATCATGGTTTATTCTAATATGAAATAGGTATATAACTTCTAATATTTTGACTTTATTTCTTTTATTAATGTTTGTTTCTTTGTTTCTCTATACAAGTTTATATATTGATTATGAAGTTGATGAAGATGGAATTTTAAATATTCTTTTATGGTGTTTGGAGCTTCTATCAAAAGGTGGCGTCGTTGTAGGCCTATAATACCAGTTTATAGGACATAGGAATCATTACTTTTTTTGTATTGAGTTTATAGTTTGTTTTATTTTGAAACGAACGGATATTTTGCTTTTTTTTTTTTCCATATCTAGGTATATAAATTTTTGGTCTTGGTATATATAGATGTATACTAAATTCATTATTTTATATATTTGATATTGTTATCTTGTTTCTAAATTTTTATACTTTCAGGTACATGAATTTTTTGTTTTAGTATATTGAAGTTTGTCATGGTATATGAGGCTATGTACCAGATTCCTCGCTATATTATTGAATTTATTTTTTGTTGGTGGAATAAAAAAAATCATCATTATGTATAATATATATACCAGATTATATATGAATACATATATTGTTAGCGAACTCTTATGAAGTAGTGAAAAAAAAATATTATGGACGATTTTTTGAGTTGAGTGATTGTATATGAACTTATATATTGTGATCGAAATGATAAATTTATGTTATGGTATTTGAGTATAGTGTACTTTCATATTTCTCACATCTATTAGTTCAAGAGGTACATACATACATACACTAAGTTAAAAAATCTATGTACTAAACATAAAAAATCATATGCCACAAAAAAACCAGAATAGAAAAACAATATACTTGAGTTCAAATTCTTGATCAATAATAGCAAAATAATTAATACGTTAATCAACAATAACCACACAATATATACTATCACAAAAAAGAAAATAATGATGCCAAGACCAAGAATATATGAACCAAACAAGAGTACTAAACATTTAAGATCAATAATAATAGAAAAAAATATATAACAATACAAAAAAAATACATACCAAGACCAAAAATATATGAACCAAACAAGAGATACAGAATATGTTCAACAACAAAAACTACTACAAAACAGATCACATATACTGCTACAAATATCATATATACCGTGAATTAAAATTAATGAGCCATTGTCAATTATAAAAACTAATTTCAAAACACATAATAAAATACAAAAAAGCTATTAAGACCTCACAAAAAATAATATTATACTTAAATTAAAATTAGTTATAACATGAACTCTCAATATAAATGAAAATCTCCAAAACCAATACACAATACAATTAAATCAAAATTAAGAGAAAAATACATACCGAAATAAAATCAAAATAAAAAATACCGGAGATTCGACCATAGCAAATACATAAATTGCCAAAAATACCAGAAATCTGAGAAGATGAACAAAATGACTTCAAAGAAGACGATAATGAACCAAAAAACGCAAGAGAAGAAGAATAATAGAGATATACACTGAAAAACACACGAAACCACCATAGATCCAAAGAAACCTATGGATATTGAAGAGGAAAATCAATGGAGGAATGAAAGAGATTCAGGAAAAGAAGAAAGAAAAAAGAGAGAGAGAGAGAGAGAGAGAGAAGAAGAAAGAAGAACAAGAGAGTACAGGAAATTAAAAAAAAAACAAACGAAAAAAATGAATAATTTCATTAAGGACAAAAATGGAAAAGTATAAATTAATTAGCTAGAGGTTTTTAAACGGGGGACATATAGCTATAAATTTTAAATTTTGAACATATTCTTAACTAGTTTTAAAAATTTGGACATATACCACATTTTCTCTAGAAACTACTAGGGTTAGAAACAATGTGGAAAATCATTTTACGATGTATAATAAAAATTTTAACCAGCTGACGAGAGGAAGAAAAAAAACTAATTCGTGCAAATAGTGAAATCTTTTACTAGATGAAACCCAGTATTGAGAATTAGTAAGCTTGAAAATAATATTGAATAGAAACATCAATTTCATCCTAGTCAATTGATGCTATTTTTTAGTTCTGCCTTTGTCATTATATTACCAAACATAGTTAAAAGCATAGACAAAATTGAGAATGTGTGAAGAGAAAATATATATTGTTGATAACAGTAACATATTGTTACTCTCTCTCTCTTTCTCTCTCCCTTTGTTCTATTAGTATTATTATCATTATTATTATTTAAGAACAATAACAAAGTGGTGAAAATATCATTCCAAGCATATTGTTGATATCAGAGGTTCTTTTAATACAATGTAATGAATCCTTATCTGTTGCTATAATTTTTAAATAATGAAGTCAAGAACAAAGTATTACGATTTATCAGTAGGCGTGTAGATGGATTGAACTGAGTTGATTTTAGAAGTTTTTTAATATAACCCATAAAGCATTGTGAAAATTAATAAGCCAAAATAGTTAGAGAAACCCAACAACCTAAGCTTTGTTAGGTTGGTTTGGATTGAGTTATCGGGTTCAAAGTGTTTTTTTTTTTAATTATTAAAAAATAGGATTTTGAATCTTAATTTTGTTAATACTCATTTGTCATTTTTATTTTAGCAAATTTAATCATTAATATAAAAACTGATTCTCATATAAATTGTAACAAATATATACTAATATAAACTAATAAGTGAGTTTTTCATTTTTCTTAATTAATAAGCTAAACATACATATATATATATATGGTATCTTTTTAACATGTAAAAGTTTGGGTTGAAGTAGGATACGGATTGAGAGTTCCTTAATCCGTAAGTAGTGTTGTAAGAATGGGCTGCTTGGCCTGACCCGAATGGGTAGGAGATGAGAAACGGGCCGAACTGTCACGATCTGGAATTTGAAGGGTTTCTTACACTTATACCTATAACAAATGAAAAGAATTACAAAAATACGGAAGTCACAGTTTTTTCCAGTTTTCGTACGGTTTTAATTAGGAAAATATCACTTTTTAAAAAATATTTAGAAAATTATCACTTTTAAAATAGTTACTGGTTACCAGTTTCTGGAAACTGGTTACTGGAAACTGGTTACCATTTATATATCAGTTATAAATATCTTCGGTTACTAATTACCAGTTTCTAGAAACTGGTTACTAGAAACTAGTTACTATTTTAAAAAATGGTATTTTTATAAATATTTTTTAAAAAGCGGTATTTTTCTAATAAAAACGTACCGCACCGTGAAAAATACAAAAGCACCGTATTTTTCTAATTCTTTTCAAAAATACCGTATTTTTTCTAATTTCCCCGAATTTGAATTCCAAGGCCCAACTTGGCCCATGGCACGATTGGCCAAAGGTTGGGCCAACCAAAGGATGTTCAAAATAATTGCAGAAACCGATCAAACTAGACCAATCCGTGCGATTGAAGCACAATTATTGCCCGTGACGAATTGGAAAAATAGTAAACTGAACAGTTTGGTTTGGTTGGTGAATTGAAAAAAATATGCTCGGTTTCAAACCAAACCGCCCAGAGAAATTAGTTTTATATATATATATTGTAATGTATACTTATTTTGTAGTTTGTATTGTAATATGTACTTATAATGTGTATTTTTTTTTATACACATAATATAAGTTTATTTTTGCAGCTTTTTAAGTTAAAGTTTGAAGCTTTTATTATTATTGTGACATGTATTATTGTTATCTAGCTATCTTACTTAAGATTTGTGGTTGTGTTGTAATTTGTTTAAGATATTTTAGGCTTTAAGAATGCTCTTCTATTTCAATTTGGATTTAACATAAGTTTAAAATGACTAGAACTTTTGATTTGATTGTAAGCTTTAAATATATTGTTTTTGGTTTAAATATTTGGACTATGTTAAAATTGCTGTTTATGTATCATTATTTGGAATATATCTGATTTGATATTTGTATTGTTCAAATCATATAAACTACCCAAATTGTAACACAAAATACAGGTGCGGTATGATCGGTTTGAGTCGACCAATACAAACTGCACGGTTTGTCGGATTGGTTAAATCGCATGTGCGATTTGATTTATGGATTGACGTTCTAGACTAGTCAAACCGACCATGAACACCCCTAGGCCGACCTAAATCATGGCGGACGGGGCCATTAATGTTTTAATTTAAAGGATTATTTTTTTTAATTTTATATTTAAAAAAGAAAAAAAAAAAGAAATGTGCTAGCTGGGCTGGGTCATTATTGTTTAAGATCAGGTCGACCTATGGGCCATATGACCGAGTCAAGAGCTAGCCCATTTTTACATCATTATCTGTAAGCCAACCTATAACCTCAGTTTGAAATAATTATAAAGTAATAATAGGGATACTAAAATTTTATACACAAAATATAAACCAGATTATATACATGTAATTCAACCACTTCTTATTTTAAGGTGAGATCACACCATTTAAAATTGTGTGGCTAAAAATGATGTCATATCACTGGTGTAAATTTTGAGAAAATTTGATTTTTTATGGTATTTTTTCAAAAAAATTGAAAAATCCCGGAATTTGAAATTGTTCTGAAAAATTCCGGATTAATTATAAAAATACCACTTTTGAAAATATTTAGAAAAATACTATTTTTTATTGATTGATGAGATACTTAAGATAACTAATCGAGTTACCTGAGGTAACTTGAACAGTTACTTCAAGTAACTGGATTGGTTACTCTAAGTAACTTAATTGGTTACCTTGAGTATCATTAAAAAATACCAAATTTAAAGAGAAATGATATTTTTCTAAATATTTTTTGAAAGTGTTATTTTTCTAATAGTATTTTTAAAAAGTGATATTTTTCTAATTCAATCCTAGATTTTTCAAAAGAATTAGTCCATCTGGGATTTTTCAATTTTTAGTATCTTGGGCCTTTGAATTTTGTAAATATCCTGTAAATTTTTGGTATCTCAATCTTCATTCATAGTTATAACCCATGGAACACATAAGCCCCGTTTGGTTCGCCTATTTGAATGTGTGTATTTGAATAGAATTTGTGGAATGGGTTATAATTGGAATGGAAGACATTTGAATGGAAAAAATAGTAGAATGGGAGTATTGGAATGGTCCATTCAAAAACACATCTTTCCCTCCATTCTCATCCAAGACACAAAAATCCATTCAAATAGTTGATGTGACTGATGAACCATTTGAATGGAAAAACTAAATTGTTGAAACAAACACTCATTCCAAAAGACCATTTGAATGAAAAATTTAGAATTATTGAAACAAACACCCATTCAAATGGATTTTCTATTGGAATGGAATGGGCGAAAAAAACGGCCCCATACTTTTTTTTTGTTGAGTTGCGTTCGATTGGGTGGGTAGAATGATGTAAATTGTACACCCTATCCATGAGTACTTAAAAAAAAAAGTTTCGTCAATGCTCCAAAAGAAAAAGAGGGGGGAATTTCGAGAAAATAATTCAACAGAAATACTTGTTTGGTAAGACATATTTGTCAAAAGTCTAAAAAAAAAAACATATATAGTTGGGATACGCTTAACGGCATAAATTTAAAAAAAAAAAAAAAAAAATCTCTTACCAATGAACGAAGCCAAACTGCTATAGACATTAGACTAATACTACAAAGCTGATTAACTACTCCCTTCTGTTCACCAATAGAAGTAGCTTGTCAATGGTAAAATGTGTACATAACCACATAACCCTGAATAAATAACATCTTTGAACAGGTCTCAAGCAGTTTCTTCATATACAGCTTGCCAGTGATAACAGGCAAACAAGGGCAAAACAGAAATAGAAGAAGAAACACATGTACATTGCAAGGAATTTATATCACACATAACAAAAAAAATCATATATAAGTGTAACCGTGTCCTCTCTTCCAAACTACATCAAAAGTTCCATCTGAATCAACAGCTATCAAGAAAACAATAATGCTTTCCGGGATTTTAAATGGTAATGGACTGTTCAGTCTCTGTCATCCAATCTGTTACGGACAATGTAAACTAATTAGCATAGCATACAAAACAAGCTATAAAACAGAATTAAGAGTCTCATGTTCCATAACAGTTAAAGTTACTCCCTTTAGAACTTGTAATACTGAACACTTGAAATATGAATCCTTTACATTTAAACATACAAAAGAGTTATTCCGTCTGTGCTTGGAGTGAAAAGTAATGACATTGAAATGGCGATCTGGAACTTACAGGAATCCAAAGGTGTGATTCTCAAAGATCAACACCCTCATCAAGCCCTTTGGAACTAATCATCACGTTTGAATCAATCTGCTTGTCGAACTTCCTCCTCCTCCTTGCTTCGAACTCTTGGAATCCTTCCATCTGGAATAATTTTAAGTACAGTTTGGGGACGAACATAAATATTGCGGAATGAAAGGAAGTTTTTAGAAAAAAACGAAGCTAACATCAAGGAATTGTGGCATACCTGCTGAAACTGATCCATTGAAATAGGGTTGCCATGAAGAGAAATATTCTGCAGAGCTTTGCAGTCTTTCAAAATATTTGTCGGTATCTGTTAAAAAGTCTCATGATATTAATACAGGCATCTCCCATGTTCCACCATAAAAAAGGACTAGACATTGTTAAAAACATGTCAACGCAGTGATAAACGGCACCATCATGTCAGAGTTCTCAAATGCCAAAGAATCAGTGTAAGGCACCACCAAACCAACAACTAATTAATTACCAAGTTTAATCATTGCATCAATAATCTCTTCAGGCTCAAAAATATAAATATCCTTTGCATCATGTCAACTTTGACTATAGTAGTTATTAGAGCCATTTAGGCCTTTGGTAGCCATGCCTCTGTTTAGCCATCATAGGTTCACATTTCAAGAAATAATGCAGAGTCTCTACATAAGATAGGGAGGGGAAAGACAAAAAAAGCCTTTAGCAGTTGATCTAACATCCATATAAAATAAAGTCAAGTGAGACTGGAATTCCAGGGGCACATACCTGCTTCACATCATTATTGTTTAAGCAAAGTGACTTTAAGTGGATGAGATTGCAGATAGATTCAGGAAGATCTTCAATAAAGTTATCTGAAAAGTCATTCAGAATGATGAGTCTGTGAGTGCACTAATCATTAAACAGGTACCGTCATTACCAATCTGAAATGTCTTTGTCACTTAAAGAGTAGAAGTGTTGTACAGATTATCAATTGTCTACGCCATCTATTACTGAATCGACTCTAAGCAACAACTATTGACCTGTATCACTATATGCACTGGTGCATCTCAGCATTGTAAACTTATTATAAAGGTGTTTACATCAGATATCTATTAAATGTTTCAAAATGAAGAAAGACGAAATAAGTAGGTCTGAGATGACTTCAGATCTATCTAATGTCTAATCACACATAACCGTGATGATCTACACAAGTAAGAGCTTGACAATGTAAAAGTTATTCATAAATTGGGAGCATGGTCATTTAATAAAAAATAAAAATAGAAATTTACCATTTGCTTGTAGTTCTTCCAGAGAGAAGCAACTCCCAATTGATTCCGGAAGAGACTTCAGTTTGTTATTCGACACATCTAAAAGCTGTAACTGCATCATCAAAAAATGGACAAAAACCTGGATTTCAAATAAAGGCTAAAACATGACATCCCAAATGAAAACTTTTAGTGGTGAAACTAAGACATTAGCGAATGCATACTCTGTTAATTTAAGTCATATGCTTCTAATTAACAGGTGTCATAGTTAACCTAATCACTATCTAAGTTAGTAGAGCCCCTAAAACCAACCTCTCTCTTAAATATACAACATTAAATTCCTTAAGGAAAATAAAATCCAGGTACCGGCTATAGCATTCTATGAAAAGAGGCAGAAATCATACTAAGTAATAGAGGAAGAAAGAATTCATGCCAATTAGAGAGAGTTAAAACTAGAAAATATAAAGCCTTTGGCGGCAAACAGACACCTGTCCTTGGCTGGTCTTCTACAAGCACCAGACAGGACTTGCCTAAACCTACCTTTTACAGATACCTTTGGGAGGAAGAAATACATTTGGTCCTGAATCCCATGGGTTAAATTCCACAATAACATTAGGTATACTCAAATTCAGACATCAGGAATGG
The DNA here is from genome assembly GCA_002914845.1 of Trema orientale. NCBI lineage: Eukaryota > Viridiplantae > Streptophyta > Magnoliopsida > Rosales > Cannabaceae > Trema > Trema orientale. The sequence continues at coordinate 1,028,571 of JXTC01000006.1, forward strand.
CAACACATATCACATGGACAATGAAACAAACAAGTAGAATCACTATTCAGAAGTCAAAATGTGAAAGACAATATTACATTGCGTAAGCTGCCAATAGTTTCGGGCAAATATTCTAAGGCATTCCTCGAGATGGACAACCTTTCAAGCCGCACTAGCTGCCCAACTGAACAAATTATACACGCATATAGTGAAAAACCCATGGAAAAAACTTAGGGAGGAAAAAAAGCCCCATAGTTAGCGGATAGAGACATCAAACGAAAAGAAACTCCATCCATCAAAAGATCATCTTACTTATTTAAAGAAGAGAATTACATTCATCAGGCAAGGAAGTAACTCGATTTCCGTCAAGCGTCATAACTTTTAGAGATTGTAGTTTCCCCAAATTTATTGGCAGACGCTGAATAAGATTATCAGCTAAAACCTGAAAATTTGAACAGCACAACAAAAATTCAATTCTCTAGCTCAATGAATTTTAGAATCTCGAATAAAACAATGAATGGAATGGTCTAGTATGGAAACAAAGATGAGCAGTGCATATGGGTAGATAGTCACTAATTGTGGTGCGAGCAATAAGATGAAATGATCAAGTTTAAACAAAAGATGAGCTGTGCATATAATTAGGTAATCAGGGTGTGAAAATATGTCAAACAAAAGTCACAAGAATTTCAACAGGTGCAGATAACGTGATCATAGACCAATGGTTTACTCTATTTGGTTATTCCAATAAGTTGTCTCCTTAATGCCACTGCTCTATTGATAAACCTCCAATAAGGTTTACTTATGCACAACGTGCTAAATAACACAAGTATGGTTGTTTTAGTGTATTAAAGAATTAGGGAATGTGTCTTAGAGAATAATTGTCCTGTTGGTGGTCTTGTAGTGTGCTTTTGGTTATATGGGTATAAATAGCTAGTAATGGGAATAGAAGGGCATTCAGTAGTAAGATTGTTAATAACAGGACTGAGCTCAATTGTGGGACAGAGTGGACCTCTCGAATGTGCATTTCTTTGTATCAAACTGATTGTGCAATAAAGATTCACTATTCATCTCTATTCTTCCTACTTGCTTCTTCTCCATTAATCCTACTATAGTATCAGGTACATGACATCTATTTCGTCAAAAACAGCAGGGTAAGATTCTAGTATACATTAATATGTGTGTATATATATATATATATACACTATATCTTACTGATAATTACTTTGATTATCTGTGAGCTGATTCCAAACGTTAGAAAATTACTACGGTCCTGTCGAAAATAATGCAAATTATTGGATGGTAATCGTAAATAATGCTACTTAAAACACTTACCAGTCGCTGCATGTTTATTAATTTGCTAATATCCAACGGAATGTCAACTGTGTAAAGAAAATATAAATATTAAAGACTCATTCAATATCTATTCTTTAAAGGATGAAAAATTGAAGATTACTTTCCTCACCACTTTTCCAAAATAAGATTTTTTTTACCACTATTTGAGATCAATTACAATAAGGACCGAGGACCAAGCCTGGCACAAAATTACTTTTAAAAACTTGTTTCACTATATAGGTCACTTTTTTGGACAAAAGAGCATACCTATCTTGTTGTGTGTTAAATCAAGAGTCCGCACAGATCTCTCCAAATTGAGGACGTCTTCTGGAAATGTCTATTTCAGAAAAAAAGAGAGAGCAAGTATATGATAAGAAACAAACAGACAAACATACAAGCGATCAAGGTATCCTGTCAGAAGACCTGTATATTCTGGTATGTGTTAAGTTAGTATATAGTTACTCCTCAACTTATACGAGTGAAGCTCAGCCTCGTGATAATTTTTCATAAAACACTGTGCATAAATAATAGTTTTGTTTTTCATTGAAATTTTTATAATGCATACAGTAAATTTACACTCTCTTTCTGTTCTTTTGTGCATACTACATATATGGTGCTTATTTATGTATGTACCATTTGGTATGTCTGCATCCTCAAATGAATACAATCAATATATGCAACAACAGATGTGATTCTTAATTTTCTACAAAAATGCTTGGCATCCATCCCAAACATAAAAATTTTCACAATTCAGTTTTCAGTTTATTTTGTTGATAACTGCGAAAAATTAACAATGGTAGTTTGACTAAATTAGTTTACAACAGTAAAAACAATTTTACAACAATGTGACTTTGACAGGTGCATAATATACTTATCACAATCTTTTGGTATATTGCATTGCTCAACTAACTATAAAGCCAAAGGCATATTGTTCATTCAAAGTTTAATATTTCCAATATCCGATCCAAGAGAGACAAACAAGTCAACTAGAAAATGATGGAGCTGAACAATGAATAATCTTCAATAGCAAGAGAAGTAAAGAACCATCATCACCACAACTTAAATTCTTAGTTGACTTAAAATGAGCTTGACAAAATTCAACACTTAAAAAGAGTAATGTCCACTGGCCAACTATAAACAACAACAACAATAGTAACATTTAATGTAATGTACAACCGTGAACGAGATGGCATTAAATAATCTCAACAAAATAATAAGAACCAATCTCCCGGGAACTTAATTCTCTCTTGACTTAAATAATAGACAAAATTCAACACTTAAAACATCAACAGTTTCCATTTCCCCCCCCCCCCCCCCCCAAAAAAAAAAAAAGAAAAATCAATAGTTTCTACATTAACTGATTATACATTACATACATATATACATAAATATAAGACTCCCCAAAAAATCAAACTTCAGAACGATCATTACAGGCACATTTCGAAATTAATCAGCTTATAACTAACCTACTTCATCTTCTCCCCTGAATCATTAAGGACTCATTTTCTATATTTCAATGAAAACCCAATTCAAACAAGCATAAATGCAGAACATAAACAAAACAAAACCCATAATTTGTTTTCTCAAAAAAAGATATATAAATCGAAGAACGAGAAGAAAACAGAGAAAAATACATCAAACTATGTATAATCACCTTCAATTTGGAGTCACGCAAAGCGACGATTCCAGTGGATCGCCACCGATTGACCCTACTCGCTTTCGAGTCTACGTTTCTGCTGGAACAGCAACCCATTTCGCCTACGAACAGAATTAAACTATATCTATAGAATCAAACACACACACCCAAAAAAAAAAAAAAAAAAAAACCCAGAAAAATAGAAAAAAACGAAGGAGCTTCAAGGGAGCTCTATCGTGAGTTTGTGGTTATGGGGTTTGTGGGGGAAGAGGAAGAATAAGATGAGGCTGGCAATGGCGAAGAGGGTGTTGGTGAGAAAGAGTCAAAGTCCAACACATCGAGAGTTTGAAGCAAATAAACGATGATGAGGTATGTAGCAGTCATAGTCATATATATATATATATATATAATACAGATTTATATTCGTATCAGAGTGTGTGTCGTCGTCATTTGCAAGGACTTGATTATTGCAAGACTAAAACCGCGTTTTTCTTTTCTTCTTTGCTGCTTTAGATTTTGCGCTCAACACGCGGTAAATAGTAACGCCCATTCAACAATGAAAAGAAGGGTTTATGGCACAAATGGTCCCTAAACTATTCCATTTGTGCCAAGTTGGTCCTCAAATTTACTATTGTGGCAATTAAGTTTCTAAACTTTCAGATTTGAAGTAATTTGGTCATTGTACTGTCTTAAATTGTAACATACTGTTAAATTTATGATTAAAAAACATATGAAGAGCACGTTGTAGCATATGAATATGTATCTAAAGAAAAACAAACTGAACATAAGGATTTAAAGAGAAGGAGAGATATATTATTCGCATTTTTTAGGGTTCTTAGAGCTAAGATTTGTTTTTATTGTTCATTTTAAAACTTGAAATTTCTATATTATCTTTTAGATTGCTTCTCATGTGTGTGTTTTTATTTTCAAAAATTTAACAGCAGGTTACAATTTAGACAATCTATGACCAAATTATTTTAAATCAGAAAATTCAGATACTTAATTGTTAAAATTAAAACTTACCAAATTGCCATAAACTGGATAGTTGAGTGGCCATTTGTGCCATTAACCCATAAAACAATCTAAACGGTTTTCTGTTTTCTTTTAAAGATTATAAAAAAAAAAAAAGACCTTTTTATTTATTATTTTTAAGATTATACTTTATATTTATTATTTTTGATTTGGAGAATCCTAGTTAACAAATTACACTAAAAAGATAAAAGATGGACTAGTTCAGATAATGTTTGTGTAAGTGCATGACAATACATCAATTAGAGAGAGTTGCACATTTTTCTTGAAGAATGTAGTATTTAACATTATTTTCATTTATATTAGACAATTGTTTTTTGAAATAATTTCAATTTTATACCTTGCGGTTTAATTGTTTGTTCAAGTTATATATTGCAATTTTTTTTTAATAAATACTGTCTTTCAGATTTTATATTTGTGACAAAATTTATATTCTTTCATAGTTAAATACCAATATTAACCACTGAATTTACAAAAATAGGCTTTGGAAATTTAAAATACATATATATATTTGAAATTAACTCAAATCTAAAACAAAATTAAAATTAATTGCTAAGTAAAAATATATTAGAAAATTCAAAAAATAAAAGAATTGATTAAAAATAACTCATGAGATAGTAATTTTAATTGAGTTTTAAGTGTAAATTAATTTTTAAGTTTATGTGCTTAATTTAGAAGATTATTTGGGTATTTGTCTACGCTCAAAATATACTAGCGGCTATCGCAGTATAGATTAAGGTGTTGATCCCACAAAGGAGTAAATCAACAATAAAAAATAAAAAAAATTGAAAATAAAAATAAACTGAGCAATAAATTAAAATAATCACAAAATAATAAATAAAATTACCAATAAGAGAAAACAAGGCTTCAAGATTCACCTAATTGTTCGCCTAACTGTTACCAACTTTGATTCCTATTTATCACTCAATTATATGTTTCACATCCTAAACACATAACTGGAAAATATAGCAATTACGAACAAATATTAATCTAAAGTATTCAATATAAGAAATTCTTTCAATTAACACCAAAATTAATCTATCTTACTAGTTATCTAAGATCGACAATATATCACAAAGACAATACTGCAGTAAAAGATCAACTAATAAAATAAATAATATTATAATCTAATTTAAATCATCACATAAAGAAAGCATGACTGAATTTATATGAGAAACTAGAAAATAATATATTGAAACTAAAAATATTGAAGAATTTAACAAACCAAATTTATAAGCGTTGAAGCACTCTCAGGAATCAAAGCTGGAAAACAGAAAAACTACACAACTAAGATTATCTCTTTAGCCTCTCTAAAAACTAGCCTGACATTTCACTCATCTCTCACTCTCTCTCTAGAAAAAAGTAGAGTTTTCTCTCTCAAAATCAGTGTCTTTTTCTTCTCTCACATTCTGGCTATTTATAGCTGAGATTGGAGTGTTGTGTAAGTCTCCACGTTTCTAAAAGTGGCTTCTGATTGGTCATGTGATGTGTAAAACTCACACACTTCCATCTTCCTTTTTTTCTTTCTCTTTCTCTCTCTCTCTCTTCCCCACATTGGGCTGTGATCCCATGCGGCTGAAAATGGTAAGCTTGGCACGAAACTCGCACTTCATTGGACGTTTCAAAAGGCTGACTTGAGTTGCTGACATGGTGGCTTTTAAATGGACACAAGACCGGGTGTACGAGAGCCGCGAAGTACTGAATCCGGCACGGCCTGAAGGCTGCTGACGACGCGGGGCCCAGCTGTCCCCCAGCTTGCACGCACACCTGCTCCCGCGTGTCGTCCACGTGCGCACCTGATGCATTTTGATCACGATCCGACGGCTGAGATCGTTCCTTCCCACTCATGCGACTGTTTCACTCCTTTTTCCGATTTCTTTTTCTTTTATTTAAATCTAAATCAAAATAAAACTAATATTAAATCAAAATAAATCCTAATCATATTTAAATTCAAAATAAATAATCTAAATACTAAAACTCAAAAATAAATAGATAAATAAACTCATATCCTAAAATTAAATCTAAAATTATGTAAAATTCAATAAAATTAAATCTAAATAATTAAGCTAAACTAAAAATAAAATAACTTAAATTATCTAAAGATTACACTAAAAATACTCAAAAATACACAAAATATATAAGTAAAAGAACCTAAATGACTCTATTTTCATAGAGTTATCAGTAATTTAGAGGTCAAAATAGATGTTTGACACAAAAAAGATAAAGAAAAATGTTTATAATAATCAAAATATAAGGTACAAATTGATTAAATATTCAAATGGAATGTATAAAAAAGTAACTAACCCTAAATTACACATAATATACGTTAAAAATGAGTAAATATTAAAAAGTTTTAAGGAAAAAACTATAAATGATAGAAAGATAAACTACTCGGATATATATAAATTCAGTTGAAGGAAGGAAAAAAAAAATAGTTGATAAAATGAAAATATAGTTGAAAATATGTAAGTGTATTAAACGTGTATAATTATAAGTTTTTGGTGAAAAGTGCGAGTATTTTTACTACTGTATATTTAAAAATATATACCCAAGTGTATAATAGAAGTGTGATGAACAATACTAAAGACACAAAATTTAGACGCAAAAATTGCACTTGATAATGTGACATACCTTTTATTTTTAATTTTTTTTTAAGAAAAGAATGTGACATACTTTTTAATCACCCCATACATATAAGGTATGGTCTTAGTTTGAACAAATATAAGTGGTTAAATACATGTCACGTTAATAAGTATAACTTTTTTTAGTGTAACTTTTGTGCGTTATATCATAACTTCATAAGTTATGTTTGTTGCATAGGGACAAAGGCAGTATAGGACCAATGGGGGCAAAGCCCCCACTAGATTTTTTTTGGCATTTATAATTTTACATATATTTTTTCAAAATTTTGAGTTTTGTTAGTAAAATTTTCTATGAAGCAACCATTTTTTTTTATTTGCAATTGTTTTTTTTTTTCTTTTTTCGAAAAAAAAAAAGGAAATTGAAGTTATATCCCGTCTCGATAATTAAACCTTTAATCATGTTTCTAGTAGTTCCAAATTTTAAAGTTCAACTAATTAAGTCCAATAACAACGCATATTTTTCAGCAAAATAACTACACTCATTGTTGACGAGGAATTTATATAAAGCAAAACAACTATTGCTTCATTTTGTTTTTATAATAATAATAATAATAGTATAAAACGTCATAAAAAAAAACACTGTATTTCATTTTTTAACGAAACCTCATGTGTTTTAAGAAATATAAAAAAAGCCCCTTAAATTTGATTTTTTATTTTAGAAGCCTTGTAATTTGACTATATTTGAAATCCGACCTTCTCATATAAAATAAATTTGGAAAAATTCATAAAAATGGCAAAATTACCTTACTGGACCTAGGTTTATATTATATTTTTACTTTGTGTATGGATACATAGATAATTATTTGAAAACTATTTTATCACTTATGAGGTTATTTGAAAAATCGAAATGTTGTTTGAAAATTAGTATAAACAATTCTTGTAATATTATATTTTTACAAGGCCTTTTGTAATAAAAAATCTAGTTCAAAAGGATTTTTCTACATTTCTTAAAACACATAGGATTTCATAAAAAAATTATAAAATACAAGGTCATTTTACGACGTTTTAATAAAAAAAAAAAAAGTCATTCTCCAATAATGTTATAGAAAAGGAATCTTAATTATCATGTCTATTTTATGAAATTACTTAAATTAAATACTCATATTCAATCATCGCTGAATGTTTTCGAGCAGTGTCAATCATAGAACAAGAGAGAAGAATTATTTGCAAAACTGTATTCAACTGGGTTATACACATTCAACCATTACTGAGTACAAAACTAAAAGACCCATTTCTCAAAAAGAAAAAAAAAATCCCTCTTTTATTTATTTAATTTATTTTTTTTGTCTTAACTAATAACCTACTTAAAGAAATTTCTAGCTCCGTTCTTGTTGGTGCGTGTGACCATGATTTGGATAAAGATTATACTAGTATTATGTTTGATATTATTTTGGATTGAAATAAATGATCAAACAAAAGGAATAGTCTCATGTGAATGAAAAAAGTAATCCCATTAAAAAGTGTAGGATTACTATTTTCACACGTAATATTAGTAGGCTCTAGGATCTATGCTATCTAAAATCACTAACTACAGTAAAATCTCTATAAATGAATTTCCATCTCCAATTTTCTACAGATTATCAATGGACTCAGATATATTCAACAATTCTTAATCTATCAATTTAGCATAAATGATTTAGGGTTTCTGTTTGATTTATTTATAATCTTAATATTATCTAACATATGAAATTAAAGAATGATATTCAAGAAACATCTACTAAATCAATCTCAAGGTCAAGTTCTAAGAGAAATAATATAGCTAAAAGACATCAACTGATGATGAAAACTGGAAAAAATAATTAAAGAAAAACAAAAGATAGAACATACTATTATTGACCATGAATCTATATCTATAAAATAAAAAATAATGAAAAAAATGGTGGATCAATATTTTCAGGAACATTCAATGTACTATTTTAATTTTCTTGGAGACAAAAAAGTGAAACAAATAAATTAAAGATTGATCAATAGACATAGAGATGAGAGAAAGATGATTGAAGGAGATAGGGTGTACGATTTCTCCTAGATTTAAATAATTGTCCTTTTTTGTCATATTTTTAATTGATGGAGTGTCTTAATATTAGTAAGTATAGTCCCCATAGGGATTATATATACACCCCAACTATGCATAAAGGTATCTCGTTGATCAATAAAATGACTATAAGAGACAATTTAAGAAAGAAAAAAAAAAAAACAGCACTCCCATCTTCATCTCTCTTTTTCTTTCTTTTTTTCTTTTTTTTTTCAATTTTGCAGGAATGTTTTCATTCAAAATTCTCTTCTATCTTTTAGCTTATTCTTTTTTTAAATTTTTTTTATGCGTGATTCATCTCCTGCAGTTCTATTTTTTTTATTTTATATAATCTCTTTAATATTAAATTAAAGCAAAGGAAGTGAAATTTCTTTGCTTTATCTTTTTAATTTCCCAATATCTTGTATTTTATTTCCTCGTGTTAATTGTTTGTTTCTCTTATAATTTTGTTCAATGATTCAATCATTTCAACCTAAAAATTAAGTTACTAATTTGTTTTAGATCATGGATTTGTAAGGAAAAAAGTTAACTTTAGGGTGTTTGGGGTGCTTTTAATATGACTTTTTATTTCTTGTCCTGACTTATCTTCTTATTTATTTTAAGGGTGTTTTAATAATTGTGTGGATTCAAATATAGCTCACTATATGAGTGTCTATATATATATTTATTATTTATCTGTTTCATAGTAATAAAGCTAATATTCTTTTGTTTTGGCACAAATATTTTCTACGTGGCATCAATCTTGCATTGACCATGCAAAGCACCGAAGAACTCACCCAAAAATAATAAAAGGGAAGAAATATTGGGCGTGTTTGATAGGTGTAATGATAACGGCGAGGAAAACTATGTAGTTTTTTGGTAATTATTGTCGTTTTGATATTAAGAGCTTCTTTCATGTAACTGAAAAAGAATCGCATTTTCAAAGTGGACAGTATTACTAAGCTCATTGAACTTTGGTCAAATTGGCCTTCATCTAAGTAAGGACTATTCATCACTTCGGTGGAATCCACCAAAAGAATTGCGATCATTTTGTGACTAGTAAGGAAAATTTAGAACAAATTCTTTCTTTGATTCCTTGGTGGAAAAATGAGATCATTGTGTTCAATGCTGAAAATGAAGACTTAACCCACTTGAATTATGTTCCAAATTAAAACCACAAATTCCAATTTATTTTGTTTTCCCATTTCATTAGAGCTTACTTGCCAATATTCCTATTTTTCGGTTTCACACAGATTTTCTCAAACAACAAGTTAAAAACATTTATACTCTTCGCTTTTTAAAAACCAAAAAAAAAAAAAAGGGTCGCCAAATAAGCCCTTAGTTTTTCACACAGATTTTCTCAAACAACAAGTTAAAAACATTTATACTCTTCGCTTTTTAAAAACCAAAAAAAAAAAAAAGGGTCGCCAAATAAGCCCTTAGTTTTTTCTTTGATTCAATATGAGATTCACCAAGCTGGTTAAAAACTATTCTAAAACCACGGCAGAGCCTGCAATTGAGCAATAGAGTACTAATAAGCTCCAAAATATGCAACTATTAGCCTTAATTAGCTGGCTCCTCCCTTTTTTCCCCCCTTCAAAAGAAGTCAAATTTAAAAAGAAAAAAAAAATCTAGAGGAAAAGAAATAACCTCAAACAAACAGGAAAAGGAAGGCACAAAAATATTTATTTATATGGAAGTGATTCATCAGAGTTATGAAGATTTGAATAACTGAATCCCTATTCAGGATATGGTATACAAACTATGCACGCAGCCGTCTCACCGCTTACTTGATCGCTTTTTCATTTTTTATTTTTTTTTTAATTTCACTCTCACAAAAGAGATATTGCAGGAAATGTCAGCAGAATTTGAAGACGATGATGATATGATCAATTTGCTGTTCAAACTCATGCCTGTTGTCTGCAAAAATGAAGATAAAAATGACAAGATTAATCAACTAAGGTAGTTAGACCACGACCACAATCGTGTTTACGATGCCTTCGGTCAGATGGATCTCACAACAACAATGAAAGCATATACATTTGTGAAATAATTCAGAGAAAACCTCGTAATAATCTACTCAACATCTTTCGTTTCTTCGTCAAAAATGGTCGACCTTTTTTCTTGAAATCCAACCACAACAAGGAAACACATTTGAATATTCCATATATAAATTCCAATGAAGTGAAAAGGCAACATACACGGCAACGCAGAGATATTGTATCAGAAATTAAAAGAAGATATCACAGACTTCAAGCTGCAACTGCTACAGGCCTTTTGGCGGTTTTGATTCCTCTTATAGCTGCAAGAAAATAAATTGATCATTGAACTCATCTCATCTAGATAAAAACAAAAGCTTTTCTTTTTTTTTTCCCCCCTTCTTTTTTTGGAGAAATAAATTTTCCGTGTGTTACATACCTTCAGCATAATCTTTAGCTCCAAAGACAGCAGAACCAGCAACAATAGCATTTGCTCCAGCCTCAATCACCTGCCAGCAAATAAGAACGTACAGTTGAGGCGTTACCAAAGGAGTTGGTCGAGCCATGACAGTAATTATTTTTGGAAGTTTACGGCTCAATAAATCAATGTTCTAGCATTCTGCCTTTTTCTCTTTGTGATTTAATTTGGATCTCATTAACAATAAAGAGACTATCAAAGATAATATGACTCCAGAAATTGTTCTAGGAGTCATATGGCTGAAGAAATACACCTATAACTTCATATGTGTTTAGACAGCCTTTTTGCTGAACGAGAATATTGTACACTTGGTGCTTAAAACAATATAGAAGTCTGCATAGTAACCACTGTGCCTTAGTTTTGTTAATTTTGTTTCACTGTTTAGTAACTACGTTAAAAGTTAAACAGACCACAGACCTTATATGCATTTGAAGGACCTACTCCACCATCCACTTCAATCCATGGATTCACTCCCTGCAATAACGTGATAAACAAAATTCCATCAACTAGTTAAATTAATATCAGACCTATAAATGGTCATTCAACAAATAAAAAGTTACCGTCAGCTGGAAGATTATACCTTCTCTGCACACAATCTTCTCAACTCAGAAATTTTCTTTACTTGGCTCTCAATAAAGCTCTGTCCTCCAAAACCAGGGTTGACAGACATAATCAAGACCAGATCAACGACTGCAAAATGCAAAAAAGATGGACACTTTAGTTTGGATGATTGAAAATCAGATCGTATCATTTCAGTATTCGGTCTCTGGTTAAAAGCCCACATGAATTTTCATCCAACTAGTTTATGAATCTTTCACTCATTGTTATTCTGTATAATTAACAATAAAATTCGTTTGTTCACAAGCTACATTAAAAGAAAAAAAGTTACAGTCTACCTGTCTTTTAAATAAAGTCCATTATTTTGTAGACCCCCCCACCCCCCTCTCTTTTTTTTTCTCTTTGACGGAAGAAAAGGAGAGGAAAGGGAAGACCAGAGTGGTATCTCTTCCTGGGCGTGACTAAAGGAGCTCTCAAGTCCGCTAACGGGAATGTTCGCTGAGGACCTTCGGGCAGGCCTTACCCCATCAGGCAATGGAGCGCGCCACCCTAGCCCCACCGAATGTAGTTGCTATTAAAGCATGCACGTGGTGTAGGTGTGGGCACTCTACATCGGACCTTAGGTTGGCAGGAAATAAGCTTTCACATTTAAAACTCTCGAAGGAGCTACCTAAGATTCGAACCCACGACCTTTACCTCCATTGACCACCACCTTACCATCAAACCATCCTACTCGGTGGTATTTTGTAGAACTTGTTAATTCAAAGGAATGATATTCAACAGGCAAGACCTTTCGTACTTGTTCCAGCAACCCAAAAGTGGAAATTAAAGCACAAAAAAAAAAAAAGGTGGGGGTGCAGGGAGAAAAGCTCAAGTGGAGGTATCTGAAAAATAGAAACATAACAAAACAAGGAAACAACTCACCATCAAGGACGTATTCTATTGTACTTAGAGGGGTACCAGGGTTTAGGACCACTCCAGCTTTAGCTCCCAGACTTTTAATCTGAAGATAGCAAAAATGTATAGTTGTCAAAAGTTAATGAATAGTAGCACCCAAAGAAGGAATCTCAAATAAGATTTTCTTGATGCATATCCAAACATAATATGGCATATTTTTTATTACCAGTCAAAGCTAAAGCAGACCAATGAACAATCTGTACTATTTTCCTGTGTCATAAAGCATTAAAATAGCCAACACACCAGCAAAATAAAAATCATCTTCACTGCACTGTAAAACTTATGCTCGATACCACACCTTCAACCATTTCATCTAACAAGCATTTATAAGAATTTCTTTGTTGTTAAGAACCGTAGCCTAATCACAAACCAGAGACAGCAATAAAGAAAGTAGTCCACACAAGTAGAACATATGGCAGTGCATGGCTAAGATCTTTTCTTCGCATTTAAGAACGCATCCTATTTTACTCTTATGAATTCTTCAGTAGAGAAAATATCACAATCAAATTTCAGTGAAAAAAAATTGGGTATATCAATGTTCTTACATTAAACGTGATTCCAAGGAGCAAGAGAATCTTACTTGATTAATTGTTCGGTGCAAATGGATTGTAGAAGATTGTTCACAATGAACACTGACAATGTCGGCCCCAGCTTTGATAAAGTCTGGCACTCGCTGCTCAGGTTCCACAATCATCTGCACTTCAACATCACATTATAAAAGCTTGTTTGCAATTTAAATTTGTCCAGCCACTCAAAAACAAAAAGACAAAATGATACCAAATGCACATCCAAAGGAAGGTCAGTCACAGGGCGCAAGGCATCAACCACAAGAGGTCCGATCGTTATGTTCGGAACAAAGCGGCCATCCATGACATCAACATGGATCCAATCACAGCCAGCCACCTCTACTGCTTTTACCTAAATTAAGCGTGAGCCAAATTGTAACATCCATGAACCTCAACAATAAAATGCAATTGAAATCAGCACATCCGGTAAAGGTATCAAACTAAGATTGCTACATTGGCATAATGGACGAAATACCAAAAAATTGAAACAAATTAAGCAGTAGAGATTGTAGCCCATGTTAGCTATTCATACAGATATCCAAATGCCACTGTTTTCTAACTCAACAGAAACTAGAGGTATGATGACAAAGATCTAATACAGAAAAGTACCTGCTCTCCCAACTTTGCAAAGTTAGCAGAGAGAATAGACGGAGAAACAATGATATCACTTTTTGAGTACTTATCAACCCGAGCTGTAGCCTTCACTGTGGTCCTAAAAGTCTTCCTAAAATCACACAATAACATAAATAGAGTACATATCAGAATGAATATAAAGGAAATTCTCTGGAAATTCAAGTCAAATACGGTATGAGCAGGTAAAAGAAACTCAGGCCTACAGCATGCAGAGCTACAAACAGTATTAAATAAATAAACATTCACTAGCAAGTCCACAAAATCTTCTAGGAGAAAAGAAAATTAAAACATTTTCGGAAAATGAGCAGAACATATTGGGGAAAAGCCAGAAACACATATGGAATATGACCACAAAAACAATCAAATAGGCATGTAACAATCAACGCCAACCAACAGTAAAATTGTGATAAGTGATTATAATATAGTCAGTGGCCATTTGAACATGCCAATCAGCGTTCCAGAAAATTCTCTCGGAATTCTATTCTAAGGTTGGGAATTCATCTATCTTCACCAGGGTTGAGGATTGTGAATTCGTAGACAACTAAGTCCAACACTTTAGTAGGCCTCTTTTCAATCCTCTCATCGATCAAGAGAAACCATTCAACAAATTGTAGAAGAGGATTTTAATACCATTGGAAATATTTCCAGCCATTCATCGTGTATTGTTTCACCCATCAAACCACAAGAATCAATAAAAAGAGAATAAGAAGGAAATAATCTCTCTGAACGGTTATGCCCAACATTTAGTGAGATTCATAGCAAGTAAATATCCATTCAACTTGCATCCAAACCATAATCAAACCTTTTGTTTTCCTTCTTTCATGGGGGGCATCACCAAAAAGTTCTGTTAGGTATATTATCATAAACGTAAGGCACAAAGTTGAAGATATCAATTTGCCTAAGTCGAACATCTTAATCGGACAAGAACTATATTCTTCCACTGATTACAAAACACACCAACACATTCACTCAATAATTTCACAACACAATATTAGAATTCGTGACAACACATATAAAATTCCGAAACTATATAACATTTCTGAACTGGGTTTTCTCATAAGACATAAAATTCGCCATTCCCAGTCTTCAAATCCAAAATATAACGAAAACCCAGAAAAAATTTCACAAGAAAAAAGCGCTATAAACGGAAAAAAACCATACCTTGTGAAGGTAAACGAACTGGGTTGAGCAAGATTTTGCCATTGAAGCTTAAGACTCGAACCTAGCCCACTAATTTGGGACTGAAGAGTTGATGAACACAATGAAGCAGCTGACATCTTTTACCTCCAAATCTCTCTCTCTCTCTCTCTCTCTCTCTCTCTCTAAGGGTTAAGGCTTTGAAAGTTTGGTGCTTTATTTCTTCTTTCTCCTACCACCACCAAATTTTTTTAACACTAGACTCAAAAAAAAAAAAAAAAAAAAAAAGTATCGGAGAAATTCAGGGAAAAATATGTGGTGATGACACGTGTCGCCTCGGTATTGTTGTAGAGATTTGCTTATCTGAAATGGTTGGCGAGCGCTCCATTTTGCTGACCACCGAGTTGATGTAAAGGGGTTAAGGTAATGAAGTTGTCTAACGTCGCTGACGATTGTTTGATGATTTGGTTGTGTTAATAGGTTGGTTTTTTTGATCATTTCAGACCTCGATAGGATATACTTGGGGTATTATATATACACCTTTTCTTTTCTTTTCTTTTCTTTTTTTCGTGCTAACAAACTTAACAAAACATCAATTTTATGCGTGAATGTTACAGAAATTGACTTCATTGTTTATGTCTACTAGTGTGGTTTCATTGCTACCAAAAGTATATGTATATCAATACACACGTTAGAATGATTAGTGTTGGAGCATGTTGTGCACGAATTTTACGACAGCTCGAGTGGTAGCGAGCTCGTTCGGAGCTTATCCAGCTCGAAATGTTCAAGTTATTTGAAGAAATTTAAACTTATTTAGAGCTGTTCAAGATCAAGTAAATCATTTTTGCTAGAAAAATGAGCATATCTTTAGTCTAAATAAACTGCTCGAATTCTGAAATATCTGCGAATAGTTTCGGAAAATCAGAATAAGATCTCTGCAAAATCGGATATTTCCAGATTTTATGTACTTTATTTGAATTAAATGTGAAATATTTATTTTATCTTACCTGCAAAGATCCTCTCTGTCTATAAATAAAAAAAAAAATCAGGTTAGAGAAATTGAGGGGATTCTCCTGTAATCAAAACTCTCAAGCTAATAACAGAGACGATAGTGGATGTAGGCACTTTGTTTAAAAGGCTAAATCACTTTAAAAATCTTTGCATTTTTATTTTACTTGATTTTTTATTATTACTTTGAGATATCCTTATTGTACCAGTTTTTGATATCAATAGAGTAGTTTTCCAAGAGTCAATGCACCATCAATGCTTCTACACATTTCTCCGTCTTGGGTCAAAATTGTGCGATCGTAGTGATTATCTGCAAAGCACTTGGATACTTAAGTTAGTAAGCAATCAGAAGAGAAAAAATATAGATCGTACGATAAGTAGAAATGAACATATACCTGCGTAATATTAACTTTTCATTGGCAAAATATTGGTGGGAAAAAAACCCAGGGATTTTTCTTGTAAATATTATTCAATATTATTTTTTAGGCGCCATTGTTTTTTAAGACAATTTTATTGAAATACATATATCGACGGGTTGTGTTTTTCCATCGGTGAATGTTATTTTCATTTTATTTAGAAAGTTAAAACGTCGTCTTTTTTAAAATCGTCATTTTGTAAATTACATGTATCGAGGGAATTAGGGACTCGTCAGTGAATGTTATTTTATAACCTAAGACCTAAACTTCTCTTTGTTGTCCCCTCCATATCCTTTTGCGCCGCTGCATCTCTCTTCCTCTCTCACCGATCTCATCTCTCTTTTTCTCTCTCTTACCCATCTCATCTCCATCTCTTTCTCTCAACCTTACCCGTCTCATCTCTCTCTCCTCCTTCTTCTTTCTCGTTCGTTATTATTCTGATTGTAAAATCTCTATCTCTCTCATTCACAACCCCTCTCTCTCATTCCTCATTCGTCATCATTCCTCTCTCTCTCTCTCTCTCTCTCTCTCTCTCTCTCTCTTTTACACAAAAAGTCTTGCTCTCGGTTGATCTTTCTTGTTCTTGTTTCTTCTCTCTCTCGATTAAAGAATCAGCTTGGTCCGATTTTCACTCGTTGCTCTCTATTAAAAGTAAAACACTTGTTTGCTCTTCATTAAAGAATCAGCTTGGTTCGATTTTCTTTTGGTTTTTTGGGTTTTTTTTTTTTTTTTTTGGCAACACAACTTGGTCTTTTGGTCCTTTGGTCTTGTGATCTTGTGGTATTGCTAGGAAAAGTAAGTCCTTTTGAATCTGATTTGTATCTTTGATATTTTTAGCTTTTACGATTTTATGATCTTGTGATTTTTGGCAACACAGTTTTGAATCCGATTTTTGGTTGGTTCTTATAGATTGAATATGATCCTTTTGAATTTTTGTGTTGTGATATTGTTGGTTTGAATCTGATCCTAGGAAAAAAGTGATTTAAATTATTTTTTTTTGTCGGATTTATTTTGGAAAAAAAAAGGGTTTAGGTTTTTATTTTGATTTCATAATCTCTTGTTGTGATATTATGAGTTTTTCTTTGAATTCTTTGATATTCTATGAGTTTATTTGAAGTTCGTATTGGAAAAAAAAGGCCATTCGGATATGTTTTTGGATTTAATTTGGAAAAAAAAAAGGCCATTTGTACATGGTTTTGGGGATTTAATTTGGAAAAAAAGAGGCCATTCAAATATGTTTTGGGATTTGATTTTTGAATATGGTTTTTGGAAAAAGAAAAAAAAAGGCCCAATTGTTTGTGTTCTAGACTTGGGTATGTTTATCCTTATTAAGTGCTACTGATTTAGGACTTCGATTTAGACTATACTTTTTTCTTCTAATTTGGACTATGATTTGGGTGTTATTGATCTTTATTTTGGGATTGTATATATGGAATTGTGCTACTGTTTAGTTGGTATAGTTCTTCATTCTTAGGCTATAGTATTCTTCTGATTTTCGATTGTTAATATTTGCACTATCTGATTTTATGGATCTAAAGTACTATATGTTTTTATGGATATTTCTCTTTAATTTTTAACATATCCATATCTAACAGTCACTATAGAAAGTAAAGACGAAGGCGATGAGATACATTATCTTATGGATGATATTACTGGAATAGGTGGACCAAGTCATGAAGTTGATCCAGATTTGGATGGCATCCCAATAGTTGGCGATCAACACTCAGACAAGCTTAGCAAGTTATTTGAGGAGATGGAGAAAGAGACTTATCCTAGATGCACAAAGTATTCATCACTTAATTTTTTAGTTAAGTTAATGCATTTGAAGATCCTGAACAAGTGGATCAATAAATCATTTGTATGTTACTCAAATTATTGCTTGAAATATTTTCAGATAGGACTAATTTACTAAGATCACACTACCAAACCAAGATGAAGTTGCGTGATATCAGTCTTGGGTATGAATCAATTCACGTCTAAGTTATACTAAATGCTTTAAACCAAATAATCAACCTATCTTTCCTATTTTTTAGGGTAACCTAGAGATTGGAAAGTCGATGAATCCTATAGACTACTTCAAGAATCGTCATCATAAGGCGTTTAGTTAGTGGAACGAATGTACACAGGAGAAACATGTAAATATTCATTCTATTTGTTTAACATATTATATTTATGTATGAAAATTGTAATTTAATTTTGTTTTGATTTTTATTTTTTAGGCGGAGATGGTTACGTCCAGAATGGAGGCGCGGTTGCTAGCATGACAAGTTGTTGAGACCATCGCCAGCTTGAAGCAATAATTGACTGAGAAGGATGCCGAGCATGTACATCGGATCGACGAGACTCAGCGGTAGATGGTTGAGAAGGATGTGGAGAAATAACACCAGCTTGAGGAGACTCAACGATAACTCAATGAGCAAAACTGCATGTTTTAAGCGTTGATTGCAAAGCTCGGGATCGAGATAGCACTGCCTCCGCCTTCAGAAATATAAACATTTTTTTTCTATGTTGTAATTTTGGATACAGTTTATACATTTTTTTATTTAATAAAATTTATATTTCCTTCTAATTTTTTATTTATTAATTAAAGAAATTAATTATTAAACGTTTAAATAATTAAAACTTTTGTCGATGCAAAAATGTGTTGGCAAAAGTTTTTTAAAATTTCTTGAAAATACCTTCAATGACGTGTTTTTTTTTGTTGAAAAAGGTATTTCTATTTTTTTTTTTAAATTTAAAATACCTTTATTGACAAATTTTTTCATCTGCAAATGTATTTTCATTTTATTTCATTTAAATTTTTAAATACTAAATGGGAATTTCACTGGCATATGGTTTTCGTCAGTGATTAGTTAACCAAATTCAAATTTTAAGTAGTCTTTTGCCGACGAAAAACTTTCATCGATGAAATTGGAGTTTCGGTAAAAGTCGCTGATGCATCGGTGAATTTTATTTTTGCCGACAACTTTCAGTTTTCGTCGGAAAGTAACTTTTAGCTACAATCTTTTGCCGATGATAAAATGCATCAGTAAGAATCAAATTACTTTTGCAGATGCTTTTTGAAAACTTTTGCCGACGCAAAGATACATCAGCAAAAGGCTTATTTTTTGTAGTATATAATTATTCCTAGTAATCATATTTAAGTCTTATAATAGCAATAGTTCAAAGAGGTACCATGTACAAGTACAAAAAAAGATTTCAAGAATTAGTGGTCCCAAAGTGACGGCTTAACCATAAAAGCTATAAAAAGCACCATCACAATATGGTAAGAACATTGTCTTTTAATTGTCTACAAGGACAAATCCCTACGAAGGAAATATGTGAAAATCAATAACCACTTAATTCTTACTCATTCATCACTATAAAGATTATGCTTTGCCTTTCATTTGATCTTGTCATTTTTTCTATATATTTTGTCTTTATTGACTTAAGTAACGAAGAGTCTTCTTACGGGTGACAACTACTTTCATTTGATTCCGATTGATGCTTGAGATGAAGTAAAAATAAAATAGGTGAGAACATATGGATAGTTACAAAAATAACTCCAACAATAGATATTCTCAGTGTGATGTGACACCGAGTTCATCAAAGCAATTTAATCTTCATAAACCAAGAATAAGAGTTGTGAACGTATGTCCTTTATATGCACTCTTGTTCTTTTTTATGTATTTATTTATTTTTTGTCTTGAATCTTCAGGATATAATCGGCTATATATTTTTACTATGGGTAAACAATTATTTTTTAACTTGGTCAATAAATCTAACATGCAGATATTTTTTAGGGATTAATAGACTGAGGGTTGGATTAGATGCCTAAGTCTCTATCTTATATTGAGAAAGATAGTCAAAGTAGAGATATAACTATGGGCTGCAGCCCATGGGACAGCTCAAGCCCATCCTGATACAGTGTCAGAATGGGCCGGTTCAGCCCACCAAAGTTCATAAGATGGGATGGAATGGGCTTGGACCAGGACGGGCCAACCCACGATGGGCCAAGATGGGCTTACCCATTTTGGCCCATCGTGGGCTGGCCCATCATGTGTCGGCCCATTTCGACTCATTATTCTTTCATTTTTATATATTTTTGTTCTTTTATTTTTCTTAAATTTTGTTTTATATAATCTTAAACATTTTATACTATTTTTTCCTTACTAAATTAAGATTTTGTATTGTCCTACTGAATTTGACTTGTAAGATTTTTAATAAAACAGTCATAATTAAAATTTTTGTTAATGATTTACATAATTATTTAGTTCTATCCATATTAATTTTTCTAATATTAGTAAATATTTTTTTGTTATTTATATTAATTAACACTTAAATTGATTTGTAATTGCATGTAAATTATTTAGAATTTGATTAAAAAAAATAACTTTAAAGTTAAACAAATTTTTTTTTTTTTTTCCCCATTTTTGAACTAGAATGAGCCCGCCCATGGTGGGCTAGAATAGGCTGACCCATGATGGGCTATTATGGACCAGCCCATGAGCCAGCCCATCTTGGCCTACGGGCTGACCTAGCTCAGTCCAACCCATGTATAGGGTAGCCTATGGGTTGGATTGGGCCACCTTTTTTCTTCGATGGACCGACCCAGTCTGACCCATGAAAACAATAGGCTAGGCCGGCCCAGGCCACAGTCCGTGATAGGCCTGCCTAAAATGGGCCAAGCCGGACTGGGCATCCCATTATTGCATTTCTAAGTCATAGTATTCCAGTTAGTGTCATTGTGCTCAATTCATACATTTGTTTAAATTCGTGAATCTATTTACGTGTATATTCATACACACACCTACACACGTACTGGAGGTGATATCATAGAATCTTCATGTATAGTATTTAGTTTTGTATATAGGTCTTCAACGTTAAAGGATCAAAAATGGGATAACCTGGTTATAGTAGTAGATGAGTTGAGATCAAATATATTTGCTTGCTTAATATTTTGTGTGGCTGAGATTTGAGTTTGAAGTATTCAATTAGTTTTTGTGGTGTTCTGTTTTTCTCTGTTTTTAGTTCTTGTTTTCTTTGAATCTCGCAACCAATGTCCTGGTGCTGAATTCATGAGCAAATATCGTCAATTATCGATTTCAACACCTTTCCTCGCAAAACAAAAATTCAAGAATTTAATTGCCAAAATTAAAAAAATAAAGATTAAATCGTTGTAATGAAGATAAGTCAAAGGAAATTAGGCTAAATACCCACCAAGTGTTCTTTACTTCTTTTTAGTTTTTTGCTTTATAGCCAATTTTTATTGTAAATTTCAAATTTGTCCATAATTTTCTCCCAACTAGTTAAAGTTTATCAGAGGGTATTATAGTAGAAAACTGCTATCAAAATGAAAAAAAAAAACCCAAAGCACCAATCTATATCTATATATATATATTAAGCTTGAAGCTCAAAACTCTGATAGCTTCTTTGATCACCATTTTATTTTAGAATTTTTAGAAAAATCCTAATTTTTTCATGATATGATTGGTCCAATCA
>JXTC01000006.1:1050859-1097708 GCA_002914845.1 Trema orientale
TCTCATCAAAATAAATATAGAGATAAATATATTTTTTAATGTTGAAATACATTGAACTTAACTATACATTAGGCTTAATATATGCAATATTAATATAACTCGCGCAAAGCGCGGTATAGCGACTAGTTCTCTTATATTTTCACACCATTAGTAAACTGGAACATAAAGAGCTAGTGAATGGGTAGCTGCATTTCCTATATGGAGGCACTAGCGTCTAATAGCATATTGTCATATTAAAAATAGTATAATGATTGGAATACTAAAAATTTGTATTAAAAAAAGAATTTATATTAATGACTTGCATTCGTATAAAGTACTACCTTATTTTTAAGTTCACCACCTTATTCAAAATTTAGGGATGGAAATACTAGTTCATATGTGTAAGGTTTCTAGAGTAAATTATCGGCATACTGGTATTACGCATTAAAAAAAATGTGTCACACTAATCATGATTATGGTTTTGATCCCAACAGGCTATAGAAGATCCAAAATTTAGCAACATTGTCAGTACGTCATGCCACCGACAAAAATGGGTAAACTCTTAAAAGGCAAAAGCGAAATATCTCACTTACGTTGTTGGGTGGCTTATTACCATTGGCCGAATATCAGATTGTAATGATTTCATTTTAAGTCCGACCACAGAGAATCCTTTCAATCCCTCATTAGTCATTATTCTCCTCCTCCACCGAGCCTCGAACCAGAGACCTTAAACTTCATGGTCCAACACAGGTAGGTCTCTGCAACCAGGTCAGAGTAAAAGACCCGCACATTGATCCAAACGGACACAGATCCGAATACCCATTTGGCTCTAAAGTTGACCTGAACGGGTTCTTGGTATGACCCAGATGAGGATCTTGATATTAACATGAAGAGGTTCAAGAAGAATTTGGAAGACAATCACGCTAAGCTCCCTGATTCTGATACCCATAATACTGTTTCGAGGGATTCGGATAGGAAACTCGGGTTGAACTGGATGAAAATAATGGGGGTCTTCGTAGTTTGCTTGATGGTTTTTTCGGTTTTGTTCTCAGTGTCTGTGGTCCTCAAAGACCCACCTTCTGATTCTGTTTTGGAAGCTTCTGGAGCTAGAGTTCTTCAACTTAACACTAATCAAGGTACTTGATTTTGGGTTATTTTCAGAAATTAATGGTTGGACTTTGATTGAGTCACATTTCCAGTTATTGTGTATGATAATTCCAAATGTGTTTCTGGGTTTTCCTTCTTTTGTCTTAGATAATATGATTTAAGATGTGATAATGCTGGTTTGCCTTGGTGATTGTTTTTATTTTTTATTTTTGATCTTGGATTTAAGTACTCATAAAAATGTTTAAGAGGGGTGAAATGCTGAAGAGACATCTCTTATTGACAATCCAGAAGCTTTTATTCCATAACATGCATTCTAGGTGTTTTGAGATTTTTACCATTGCTTTTGAACTAAGCTCAATTGGAACTTGATCTGACCCTTTTGGTTCCTCCTGCTATCGCATTCAATTATACTCAAAATAGTTGTTCTTACTACTTAGTTGGGCTACAAATTTTCCATTTTTAAATCTTGATTTTACGGTAAAGCTTTTAGTTCCCATTATGTCTTTCGGTATTAGCTTGGCTGATGTGCTTCTTAGTCTTCCCTTTGTTCACTAAGCAGCAATATAAGTCGTCTTCACTGCCACATTATCCTGCATATTAATATATCTTGTTGCAAGAGAATTCTTTATTCACTGATTTATAGAGAGCACTGGCTGTCTATTAATTACTAACTCAAGGAACATGTTTCTCCGTGATTACTATAAAGCCCTTTGTTAAGCTAGTTATAATGTTTCCGTTATTTATGTAGTCTTTTTCATTTTCAGCTATAGGTTCAGAGGATAAGCCATCTGGTACTGTCGAGTTTCCAGTGGATAAACTGCTTCATGGCCTTCTTGCTGCTGGCTTTGATGAAGGCTCTTGTCTCAGCAGGTACCAGTCAACTTCATATCGCAAAGAACGGCCACGAAAACCTTCTTCTTACCTTATTTCGAGGTTAAGAAGTTATGAGGCTCTGCACAAACGATGTGGACCTTATACAGAATCCTATAACAAAACATTGGAGCAACTCAAGTCTGGCCACCAGAGTGGTACCTCTGATTGCAACTATGTTGTATGGATTTCCTTTAGCGGATTAGGGAATAGGATACTTACCCTAGCTTCTGCATTTCTTTACGCCCTTCTCACAAATCGAGTTCTACTTGTTGACCCTGGAATTGACATGACTGGTCTCTTCTGTGAACCTTTTCCAGAAGTTTCATGGTTTCTTCCTGCAGATTTCCCCCTTAAAATTCAGTTTGCAAGCTTTGACCAAAAGAATTCTCATTGTTATGGGAAGATGCTGAAAGAAAACAACTTCGCAAATCCAGATAAGTCAGAGCTGCCATCTTATCTCTATCTGCATCTGGTCCATGATTATGATTTTCATGATAAGCTTTTCTTTTGTGACCAAGATCAAACCCTCTTCCAAAAGATACCGTGGTTGATCATGAAAACAGATAACTATTTTGTTCCATCTCTCTTCTTGATCCCTTCCTTCGAGAAAGAATTGAGTAACCTCTTTCCAAATAAGGATTTAGTTTTCCACTTCTTGGGTCGATATCTTTTCCACCCCACAAACAAGGTATGGGGACTTATTGCCAGATACTACAAATCTTATTTAGCTAATGCAGATGAAAGAATAGGTATTCAGATCAGAGTCTTTGATACTGGGACTGGTCCTTTCCAACATGTTTTGGATCAGATCTTAGCCTGTACCATTAAGGAAAATCTGCTTCCAGAAATCAATAAGAATGAAGCCATTATTAGTCCCTCTGGAACTCCGAAAGCAAAAGCTGTGCTAATGACATCCTTATCTTCTGGATACTTTGAGAAGATAAGAGACATGTATTGGGAGCATCCAACTGTGACAGGGGATTTGATTGGAATTTACCAACCGAGTCATGAGGAGCATCAACAAACTCATAAGCAGATGCACAACCAAAAGGCACTTGCAGAAATGTATTTGCTGAGCTTTACTGATGTGTTGGTCACAAGCTCATGGTCTACCTTTGGCTATGTTGCTCAGAGTCTCGGTGGGTTGAGGCCATGGATACTCTACAAGCCGGAAAACCGAACAGCCCCTGATCCTCCTTGCCGTCGAGCCATGTCGATGGAGCCTTGCTTCCATGCACCTCCCTTCTATGACTGTAAGGCAAAGAGAGGAATTGATACAGGAGACTTGGTTCCTCATGTGAGGCATTGCGAGGACATGAGCTGGGGTCTGAAGTTGGTTGATCGTCATAATGAGACGTAGGTGAATCATGTTTTTTTTGTTGTAGGTTCGCATGAATAACGTTGTTGCATTTTGGTGTGTACAAATAGAGTGAGTAATTCGTTTAAATACATGGTTCCCTCCAGAGTCCGTTAGTTAAATATAATCAAACTGCTTATGGGTGATTTTCCTTTTTTCAGTTGAGCATGATGTCTTTAGAATGATGAAGCTGCTGACCGAAAAGGACGCACAGTTTTGAACCTTGTTATAATTCTTATCGTTTTGACGACCAGAATTTTCCACATTGAATGAAAAACATCAATTATAGCTTACAGACTTTATATTATGCTATTGTGTCTAGCTGTATTTATATACATCCCCAAAAGGTATAGTTTGCACTTATAGAGATTAACATTTAACCTTATTTTCCTCTTTCTATTGACTCCCAGAATTCTCGAAAATCAAGTTAAAACATTAATTATTTTGTACACCGATATTATGGAATTGTTTCTTAGCTGTTAAAAGTGAACAGCAGCTTAAACATTGAAGGAAAGAAAGAAGAATTCGTGTTGATGTCATAGAACACAAAGAACATGGTTTTGAGTGTTAAATCAAATAAGAGAGACGATCACAGATGATCATAGTTCTATTACTTAATACACATGACCAATGGTGCATTAACCGAAGTATGATACAAAATATGCAAGATGCAAGAGAATGTATAATGTCGCAAGAGAATGTATAATGTCCTTGTTAAAAGTTTGAGTCTTGTTTGTAGGAGTTTAAAACGATTAATTTTGCCACCAACTCTTTGCCGAAGTACAAAAGAGTTCCACAAAACAAGGCTTTCAGAAAGATAAATTATAATAATACAAAATCCATCATCTCTGATAACATGACCTTATACCTTAATTGAAGCAACATCTAATAACTAGACCAAATATTGGAAAGACAGCATTAGATCCACTGCAGATTCAGTTTAATTCTAATGCAGAGAATCAGTTCTTCCTTCCTTCACAAAGGATTATGTGGTATCCATGGCTGCATTTTAAAGGAAAAAAATACCCTTACGTTAGCTGGTTCGAGATTATTGTGCGCAACTATGCCAGAAATTCATCGAAAACAAGAGGAAAAAAAAAGCAGCGGCAAAATTAGCGTATGCAAGGACTGAAAATCATACGTTGATTTGAATGCCGCACTCGTAGCTCCAACAGGTGTGTTGAAGGCAACTTCCTGAAAAGGGCCCGCCATCTTACCTCGTGGAAACCACCCGAGATCTCCACCCTTCTTTCCTGAAGGACATTCTGAATATTCTTGAGCTAACTGCGAAAGAAAGTCATATTACAATCTTCCGTTAGGAAAAGTCTTTATATTCGTCTTTCACATTGAGGCACGGAGCAGGCAACAATTTTAGACAGACTTTACAGGCCAAACCATCACTATATATACAGTGATCCAACAATTAACAAGAAATAAGATTTGGGTGATATATTCACAGAGTGGAAAGACATATCTAACGCTTGGTTCAACTTGAACGATAATAGTGAGTTGTAACATCAATAAGCACGAATATCAGTTTCCCTCTCTCAACTAAAACAGATAACTACTCCTTCAACACTACAACATAATGTTAATAGAACCAATGTTGCATTCTTTTTACAAAAAAAAAGGGATAATATCACGTTTACACCTTGTATTTTGACATTTTGTTCAGTTTGTACCTTGTGTGGTTATTATCAATATTGACCCTTAGATTTAATATTTGTTACAAATTTATATTCTAACACCAATTTAGAGCAGTTAATTTACGAAGATGATTTAATAAACTTATTCTCGGATCAGTTTTTATATGGTTTATTTTCAATTTTTTAAACGACATTTTAGTAAATTAACTGTTCTAAATTGGTGTCAAGATCTAAATTTGTAACAGATTTCAAATCTAAAGGTCAATGTTGATAATAATCAAAACACAAAGTATAATTTGAACAAAATGTCAAAATACAAGGTATAAAAGTGATATTCCTCCCTCCCAAAAAAAAAAAAAGCAGCAATATAAGTATTCAACTTCTAACAAAATTACAAGCTAGCAATATGAAGAAACTTAGTTGGGGGGAAAAAAAAAAGAAAAAGAAAATGATAAGAGCTCATGAAAGATATACAAAAGCTGAGCGAAAGAAGAAACAATTGACTGATTAGCACTATAAGGATATTCTAAAGAGTTACCTTTGCAAACTCAGCAGGTGGGACCTTATCTCCGTTGCCAAGCCAACCATCTTCGAGCTTCTTGTATGCTTCGTTGATCTTTCCTTGCTTCTCACATAGGATATGCCTTGCTAAAACACATTAAAGAAAAAATGCAGGAAACAAGAAGAAGAAGTAGAAGAAGAAGAAACAAAGAGGGTGAGAAAAGTAATAAATTACATTTCACAAAATACTCGCACAAACTAGGCGAAAGAAGAAACCTTTAACATAAGTGCATGTGCCAAGCCCATCTGAAGCCTTCCCACCCTTCCCTTTACCCTTCGAAGCATTCTCATCACTTCCACTCGCAGCTTGCTTCCCTTTACCCTTAGCTGACTCTTTCGGTTTTGAGTCCTTCCCCATGGCCTTACCTAAATCGTCAAAGTACTAAACACACAGGCTATAACTAAAAGGGTAAAGATTAGGACACCAAAATCTTAAAAGATTGCATCATTTTTAGCTACATAACTTTAAGTAGTGTGATCCCACTTTGAAATAAGGAGTGGTTAAAATGTTGCCATATCATGTGGTGTAAGATTTTGGTGTAAATTTTTGGTGTCCCCAACATTACTCATAACTAAAGAAGGAAAGACAAAACCTTTAGGTGATGTTTGAACCACACTAGTGGAAATTCAATACCCCAAAGTCCAAATAACACCAGATACTATCACACCCAACTGAAATAACCAGAAAATGCTAACTACAAAGCAGTTATTAATGAGCTAATACTAAAGTTCCAAAAGATGGAAAGTATTTGTGAAAACACAAATGAAAAGATAAGAACAGAAGTAAGTAAGGCCACTCTTCTATGGTCTGGGCCAAATATTTCTTTTCCATGATACTCTAATCTGAACATGCCTAAATCCTCAAAACAATTCTAAAGTATATTCATCTATTTTGAACACAATCAATGCTCTTTTCCACCCTTTAAAATAGCAATTATCCAAGTAAATCCTAATCAGTCTCAATAATAATATAATCTATACACTTAAAAAAGAAAAAAAAAAAAAAAGAATATGTACCCGTGTCATCAGACTAAGTGAACAAATTCAATTTGTTTTTGCGAAAGTAAAGGAATTTAACCATACCCAGATGCTGAAACTATAATTATAGAAGCCTATTGAGGATTATAAATATAACCCAGAAGCAAAACAATCATAAAACGTAGGAAAACGAATATATGAGCCATTGCATAATCAAAATCAAACAAGAACATTGCTTTCTGTTATTATATTTTGGGGGTATAAGGAATACAAATATCGAATTTATTTAGTTTCAGAGAAATTTAAACTCCGTTTGTTTACCTTTTAGATTCGATTGAAGACTCCACCAACAAAGGGACTCACTCGTCAAGCTGAAGAAGAGAGCTCGAGGCTGTTGAGAACTTTTGATATTACAGACTTGTCCTCCGTCGATTTATTTTATTTTATTTATTTATTTATTGGGATAATATCTCCAACCATTTCCAACGTGAATATCATTATCCTTAAATTTTGAGAAATTATTAACTGTTTAACCAAAAAAAAAAAAATGTTTAACAAAAAAAAAGATAGAATTGTTTTTTTTTTATGGGATAATATAAAAAAAAAAACCATGACTTACGTGAATATCATTATCCTTAAATTTTGAGAAATTATTAACTGTTTAACCCAAAAAAAAAGTGTTTAACGAAAAAAAAGATAGAATTGTTTTTTTTTAATGGGATAATATAAAAAAAACCATGACTTTTAGTCTTTATCAAAAAAAAAAAAAAAAACTCACGCCTTTTTCTAATATATAAAATAAAATCTTCTATTTGTGTTTTTTAATCAAATTTCACCAGATTCATATATATAATCAAAATTGAAGTTAAAATTGTTAAAATTTAATATTTTTAACTTTCAAAATTAGATAAATGAATTCAAAAAAGAATTTTTGTGTATTTGAAAGCTTACTGTTGGATTCGAGATTATAAATTATTTTTCGGTTCAGTTTAGATGGCTGTCTTGTAGCTATTTCTATGAATGCTAATAGACAATTTTAAAAAATATTTCTACCATAGTTTTAAACTCTAATTTTAATTATGTCTGAATTTTGATAGAAAAACACAAATAGAAAGTTTTATTCGATATTAATAAGAAGACGTGGGTTTTTTTACGGAAAGGCTAAAAATGGAGGGTTTTTTATGATATTATTCCTATTTTTCATTTTTTTTAAGAGTAAAGCTTGTTTTTATTTTGTTTTTTTTTTTTGAAGAGTAAACCATAAAAATTCATTCCGCCAAAAAAAAAAAAAACTGAAAAATCAAAAATTTAAAACTTGTGTTTTGTCAATTTTTACCGGAAACCTTATAAATATGGAAATATCACAAGAACCCCTTGAACTATACATTATTTATTTGGGAGCGTCTATAGTAGGGGCGCCCCTACGTAGGGCTCTGTCTATTCACCGTTGGATGAGAATCTGTATATAAATAGATCCTCCACAGATTCCCGTTATTCCCCACAGATTCCCATCCAACGATAATTAAGGCATGACCCTACGTAGGGACGCCCCTACCGTAACCATCCCCTATTTCTTTTATTAAAAAAAAAAACCCTCAAATTTAACTATTATCAACCATTTGCATATTTTGGCAATCTCAATAAAGGCTTCTATACCAAGAAACAAATCCCATGAAAAATAAAAATAAAAGGGAAATAGCATGACCATGAACTAGAATCATCATAATCAATAAGGAGTCTAGAAAGTGGTTCTAGCATAGTACCACTCTCTTCTTGAAACAAGTCCCATGAAAAATAAAAAATATAAAAGGAAAATAGCATGACCATGAACTAGAATCATCATAATCAATAAGAGTCTAGAAAGTGGTTCTAGCATAGTACCACTCTCTTCTTGAAATAGAGGATCTTCAATATTACTGCTTGACATGTGAATTATTATACAGCATATTAAAATTCACATGTCACGCAAAGAGTCCAGAGAGTAATTCTAGCAACTCTTTAGAATAAGAAAATACAAGTATTTAAGGTCTATCAATGTTCCTACGCAGTTACCATTTGTCAAAACTAGAAACTTGGCTACATGGGCATGGAGCAAAGGATATTTGGGATTATAGGATGGCTCGAATGTAAAGGCGGCATTAACTAACTTAGATATGCAAATATTCAGTTCTTCCTCTTTGTCCAAGTTGCAACTGCTTGGTACAGGCGCACGTGTGTATACATAAATATACATTTAGGATACTCTTTTCACAACATCCAAGTTAAATAACCGGTTTTGCCACTTCATTGGCAGAGTTCCGAGTATGGGAAATGTAAGGCCATATCTTGGAGGAAGAAGGAAAGCAACACTATATAGGGAAGGGAAGGAGATGAGAGATGAATAAGAGCACTTTTCTGTTGTGTTTGGTATGAGAGGAATGAGAGAAACAAAATCATTTGCCTTCACCAAATTGGATTTTAGATCGGGCATTTAGCACCTAAACAAGTGCACTTGCCTACTTGGACATATTGATACAACTCATCTAGAGGGCACCCGTATTAAGACGAGCCTCTGGGTTGCTTGACACATATACACGCAATTTGATGGAACAAGCAATAATACAAAATCATTATGGACCATTTAATTGAAAAATAATCAAATCACTACTATGAAAAAGACTATTTTTGCAAAAGTAAAGCGGACTGATGGGATGTGGGGTGATGCAGAAAGATTATGCACCGTTTCCTAAAGTCACTAGGTCTGGTAAATAGACAAAGCATCTCCAAAATTTCACGAGAAACTATAAAAGCTATAATTTAAAAACTGTATAAACTAAAAGCTATAATTTAAAGTGTGAAAAATCTCAAGATCATAATTATTCCCTCAATAATCACAGTAGACTGACGACTCACTGATAACCGTAACTTTGGCTATTGGTCAAGGATTTCTCCTTCGAAAGAATGGGGAGCATCAACTACTCTGAATCGGAGTCTGAAAATGGCATTTGGTAAGCATCTTTAGGTTCGACATCTGTGATGGAAGGAGAAGGCTCTACATTTAACGCATTTCTCAGTCGTTCTCTCCTCCTTGCTTTCCTTTCATCCTGGAAATATGCAAATTCCAAAAGTTAAACCTACTGTGGAATATACTCTACTGTAGATTAAGCTCATTCAGAAACTAAAATGCAGAGTGAGTGTGCCAGAAGATGCTTGTTATGAGGTTTTGGTTTTCAACTAATTAAGTATTTAGATAAAGCAAATGTTTTGTGTTCTTGAAATTGGTCTGGTATGTGACAAAAAAAGTATTAAATATGTAAAAGCTGTTTACTAGGAGAGTTTGAAAGACCATTAAAAGAGATACATGAAACCATCACATACCTTAGAAATAGGTTGACTTGGTTGGGTTGAATCTGGTTGATTAGACTGTTGAGGTGGCTGACTTCTCCGCAGCCAGATGGTACCAAAGGACATTAAAGCTGCCAAAAGCAAGATGGGACCAATCCTCGGATCCCCAATAAGATCGTAGATTTTGGTTATAAAGCTACGAAAACGCTGCTTCACTGTGGATGCTGACGGAAGGCTTTGAACACCCTTTGACCAGATAGGTTCTCCATCCTCGGGAACCAGATCAGGAGTTTTTGTTCTCTGCATTTGAGGCAGACAGAAAACTGAAGTGAGCATAAATCCAAGAATGCAAACGATAAAAGGTTTTAGATCCTAAACCAGTTCAAGAAGATTTAAGTAGAAGAGAAATAGTTCCGATCTCATGAGTACGAGATGACACTTCTTTGTAATCCCATCACAATAGTACAAATTGGTAAACCATATCATGCTCAATATCGCATGAACTAATATTACTCTAGCAGCATGAATGTGGATTAAATAGCTTAAAAAAATGTGGATGGTCTAAGGAGCTTAATAAAAATTGCTCATAGGAAAAAAAAAAGGTAGTTTACATAATGGGGAAGATCCCTGGAGTCCCCATCCTTGATTATTTGAGAGACCCATTTAATGATCTGCAGGAAAATACAAAAAGAAAGTAAGGCAGCCATTATATAAGAAAAGAAAAAGTAATGAACGAAGCTACCAATGTGCCTTTGAGGTTAGTGAAAATATAGCAACCACCTTATTATTATTATTATTATTATTATTATTATTATTATTATTTAAAAGCAAACCACCTGCATAAGTTACGTTCTCTTCATTATTAGATGTTTGGGTCACACAATCTTCCTAGTTTCTTATCCTAGATTTCAACAAGTTTGACGTCGATTCTTTATATTGGTATAATCATCTCTCTTGAAACTTATAGTCAAACCGAATTGCTGTCGATATCAAAAACTGTAATTTTAAGCTGAGAAGCTCACATCCAACACTTGCAAAAAAAAAATTAAATTCATGATGAAAAGGAAGTTAATAAAATTATATAAGACGGGAGGTCTCATATGTTTTCATAACTGCAAAAGAAAGTAATCAACTTGAGAAAAAATCACAAAAAAGAGTTTTTGAATGCATCTAATTACTATTTGAAGCACTGTAAGAAGAGCAGGAATTTTCAAATTCATACCTCAGGAATTTCATCTGAACCATTGAACTTTGCCACAAGTTGTGATGCAGGATCCAATTCCTGGTCTTGTAATGCGCCCCATATGCCTCCTTGCTTTCTCTTAGGCTTTGTGTCCTCTTCACTAGTATTTCTTTTGTAACGCACGATAAATAACCTAGGTACATCAGCGATATCTCTCCTTGGTCCACAAGTATCATGGCTGGTTTCGGAATTGAGGTAGAATAAACAATATCTCTGGACCAAAACAAAAAAAAATGAAAAATCAAATCAAATCAAATTACTACCAACACTATCCAGAAATGGTAATACTTTTTTTTCCCCCAAGGACTGTTAGTACCATCCAGAAAATCTGTGGCTTTTTTATCCCAGTTCATCTGTGCTATTGAAACAGATATAATTATCAACTAATACGGGGAACGTGTCAAAATGAATTTCTCGTTAATATTGAAAGAAAATTAGAAATAAAGCTACCTTCAACAAACAATTAGGATTTCGAATTCAGTCAGGATAATGAACTGAGCATCTAACACTTGAGCTAGGGAACATAATCAGTTAGCTTTTCTCATCTCTCTCTCATTTTCTACCTAATAAATTTCTCGATGGAAATTTTTTTTAAATCAAGTGCCAACAACACATGGCATCATATGGGTAGTTTCTACAACCAATGTAATCTGCAAATATTAGTAAAAATCATCTAAACTCAGAAAATGTAATTTTACCTTTTGAGCTTCCCCTTCAAGCCAAGCAAAAGTCAACCGTTTGCTCTTAAGCGCAACCGATGCTGGTGCCATGGGTTGATCGTCACGAGACTCAATATCACGAGACAATATTTCTTGAACCCTGCGTATGGTCTATGAACTTATTTAATTCACACTGTTTTCTTAACTCAATATATAAAAGAGTGAAAATGAGAAACCATCTAGAATGTGTCATTTCATGTGGTCCACAAAAAATGTTTTGGTAACTTCTGTCAACACAAAGTTGCCAAATTATTTCTGGCAAGGAATAGCCAAGAGTTCAAAAACTTTAAGCATAGGAATGATGCTTACTTCACGCATTTTATTGAGTTCTGGGCCATGCCTTCCTGCTAGAATGGCACAATACCAAGTAGAGGTATCATATCCTGCTCGGGAATAGCCTCTAGCATCACAGCCCAGTTCCATTGACGTTGTACTCCTCAACTGAGGAAGCTCTGAAAACACAAACTAGACAAATAAAATATGGTCCCCTCCCTACTCCACAAAAAACTTTGTATCATCGTGAAAACATGTTAAATTTCTTTGATTCCATCTATTAACAATAAAGAGTGTTATGCGGAGCACACCACACAAACCAAAATAGAAAACAAATTATCATTCAGATTAGCATCAGATGGGAGGCCAACCATCAGTGAAAAAAACACCACTGGCCGTGTTTCTTCAATAAGAAACTAAGAATCTTTATTAAAGAGGAAGAAACAAAGGACTAGGGGTCCTCCACTTAGCTATAAGAAAACAAAACAAATCCTTGACTCATGCTGTTCCAACTAAAATAGATACTTCAAAAAGGTTTAGGGTGGGGGTGGGGTGGAAGGTGGGGGCCAGTTCCTGAACTCTTTGGTATAAGAAACCCAACGAGACACCCATGAAATGAACTCTCTCCCACAGAAAACCTTCATCGACCTTCACCTTGGACCCTGTCTTCAAAAATACGGGAAGCACTCACCAACCAAAGCACCCAGAAATAGCAAAAACTGAGGACCTCAACAACACCCTACCTCTGCTGCCACCTCAAAGAGCAGGAAACTCCGCAGCTAATAAGGAAACTGGAGAAGGTGGGAACAACCTAAGAGATCCTAGCCGCTTTAACTTGAACAATTGATCTTTGTCATCAGCATTCCTTTTACAGGGGATACAACGATTAGGTGATAAAGCCAGAAAACGACATCACTTTGCAACCCATCCAAGGAATTAACCTTTTCAAGAAAAAGTAAAAAAGTAAAACTTTTGCCCTTAAAGGAAGCAAGGGGGAGCATATGACTTCCAAATACCCTGAAAAGGCTTAAAAATTGAGGACAAAGGGTTGTCAATCAAAGAAAGAAAGAAAGATTTACAAGAAAAGATAGTTGATGATTCAAAGGACCATACCCTTTTATCATCCACCCCAACTCTCAAGAAACCCCTCAAGAAGATTTAACAAAGATAACTCAAAGGCTTCTCTATCATTAAGGTTACAAAAAGAACTAAAATTTCCAATCGATAGAGTTAGGAGACTCAGGAGAGTGATCAAGGAAGAATAGAAACATCATGATACCGATATAAATGACAGAACCTACGTAAAGAGATTTTAAAGGGAGAAATGCCCCTCCAATTATCTTCCCAAAACCAAACTCTAATCCTGTTGTTTCCCCCCTCCAACTTAGAAACAGGGAGAAACTTACGGGGAACTTGGGAAATAGACTTCAAAGAACTTCTTGAAGAACCTCCAAGTCTAACAACCATATTTGCATCACACTCATTAATCTGGATCCATACTTGCTTTTAATAACCTCACACCAGAGAGAATTTTGCTCTAAAGGAAACCACCAAAGCCCATTTACCCATAATGCTATTGATTTTTCTGCTTAAGATTCCTGATTCCAGTGCACTGCCAATAAGCAATTCAATGAAAGCGTATTTTGCACTTATGTCACTAGGTGACTTACCATGTTGTCATTAATTAATGGCAACTAGTAGGTGGTCGATCAAACATATGAATCTCAATCTCCAATTGCATTCATAACATTCATTCTGGCTATAGTATAATTCATCCTTTTATCAGTATATCCGAGAATAGGACAAGATCTATATACAGAGGACATACAGGAGAATTTTTCACACCAGACTATTCTAGATCACCTTAACCTAATAAAATGCCATATAAGCGCTCAAAATGTATAACTAAAAAAACATTGAAAAGTTTTGGTAATTCTAAGCAAAGAAATATGGAGAATAGATACAAAATGATAAGACTTAAAGATCGAAATGAAGCACTGTAAGATGCTTGAAATAGACAATCCATTACACTAGAACCATATTACGAGATGAAGACCTAAGTAATGACGATAAGGAAAACGTTTACCTAGCTGATTGTTCTGTTCCATGATACTTGAGAAGAATGAGCTGTTAATCGCTCCTGCAACATAAGCCATCAAAATTGGTTATAACACAAAGCAAAGAGCTCAAGTCAAATTCTTATAGAGGTGCTGAGTTAAAGATAGAAAGTTACCATGGTGCACAACAGGTTTGACACCTGGATCTTTCAAAATTACTATTGCAGGCGCGGACTCCACCTCAAACCTATTGCCATTGACAAATATTTTTCAAATTTCAGATGCATAAAACTATTATCCAATATACAACAAGAGAAATTTTCAAAAATTATTATCCAATGAACACAAAATAGAAGGCGGACCCACTCACGCATTAAACCAAACAGAAGATTCCTCTTCTCGCCATAGTACAAATGCAAATGACGCTTGAGACCAATAATCTTTTGCTGCTTGACGTACAAAAGGAACAGCACGCTCCCCTGTTCTTGAGAAAATAATGACTTTAACCTATGAGCCAGGAGCAATTAAAATCATTATGCATTAAAGTTAGTAAGTTGTCCACCTACGGACGCACGCACAGTGAAAGTGAGAATGCCACATCAAATAAACATAACACCTTATATACATGACAAGCATGAATTGAGAAGGGTGGATACCCATTAAGCAGAGAAGGAAAGCAGTTTGATTTGATAATTAAATAAATCGAGTACGGAAAGCCAAAAACTACACAGGCAAATATATTTTGCATAGACTACAATTAAATGATTTTGGTGCTTTGGTATCCCTCACCTTCCTTTATTCTATCATCACTTAGATGGCAACCATAAGAAGGTTAGCAATGGAATAGGCTCAAAATTTGTCTAAAAGAAAACGAAGTCATCAACAGACAAGATCCATATCCAATGATCCCTACTTGTACAAGTACAATGTTTCTAATAGCTGCTTAGGTGAAGTAACATCCTTGAGGTGAAATCATAGTACATAAAAATGCTATATGAATTTGCAGCTATAAGATTGGATAATTCGCCTTTTTGTAGTAAGATAATAAAATTAAAGTGCGTGATAAAAATGTTGCAGGATTGTAAATGAGATGCCGAAACTTGAAGTCTACCTTATGGGGACTAACTTTTGCCAGGAAATTTTGTCCCTGAAACAAAACACATAGTTACATCGTTTTAAGACAAGGTTGAAATATATAGAACAAAGCAGAAAAATATGACAAAAAAGAGGCAACATAACATGAGTTGTTTGGAGATGTAAAGTCAGACGAAATCACTATTTTATTTTGAAAAATAAGCATGAATCAGATGAATCTTCCACCTCTCGTTGGAAAAAAAAAAAAAAATTTAAGTGAAATAACAACTGAAACTTTAAAGTATCAAAAAATTTACCAATGACTCTTTTGAGTGGTAAAAGATTCGAGGTAAACTGAGAATGTTTGTTGCAAACCAATCTGTAACTGCATCAACAGACAGCTCCCCATCATACCTGATAAAAAGGACCAAATGAGAGAAACATGCTATCATATTTACTAAAGGAAATGTGAATTGACACGTTGAGTATGAAAAAAAAAAAAAAAAATTGTCTTTGATTACATAAGAATAACATTAAGGTTCACCTGATAAGACAATCAGCAGTTCTACACCCTTGAGGAAAAGCAACAAGAGCAGGAAGGCCTGCAAAGATTTCAGTCTAATTAGACAAATAAGCAAATAGAGTGCGCTATAATAATTATATGAATGCATTTATAGAGATGAATCAGTAATTTTCACCATTAGAAAATCAACTATCATTCCTTCACATATCTAGTACTTCTAAAACCCCTCAATCCTGGCAAGGTAGCTGGCAGGATGGCTATACTGCTAACCATGGGAAGTTGCTAATTATGGAATGGACCGACAAAAGATCACTTGAAAATTTGGACTAGAGTTGCATACAAAAGTAAGATTTTCTTAATTTGAGGAAGGGAGTGGAACTCAGAAGCAACAAGAGATAAGAATCAGAACTTATATTACAATCAACACAAAAAAATCCTGACTGCTGTTGGCTTCAGCCTTAGTTTAGAATGCAGGATGTATAACAGTGTGGTAAGAAACCAGAGTGTGACAGGGCACATGTTTCGACAGTGTCAATCCTAAACAGCAAAGATCTTGCCACACAGGAAACCATGCTGTTCTAACTCTATATAAGATATTCATAACTGAAGCAATATTGTCATATTATTATTACTCTTTCGTTTCAAGAGTGAAGCTTGTCACCCCTTTCGAAAATTTCTATACAAATGAAATATCATTAAGCAGATTTATCATTTCTAATCACAGATTCAAAGATTCCACATTTGATTGAGAGGTGAAGAATATAAATTTTGGCTAATATCAGTCTGCAAAAATTATTACGACATACCATTCCTGAAAAATGGTCGTCCTGTTGGCTTCTTTTCAGCAAGGTATGCCACAAGTTGAAGGTCCCCAAGTTCCACAGAAGCAGTATTTGCAACTCCATCCAACAAATCAGCTTACAAAAGGAAAGAAAAAATGATCATTTTAGACGAGCAGGAATCAGTATTTATATAATAATTCTATCATACTCATAACTCAAACAATTGTCAAAAAAAAAAAAAAAAAAAAGACGCAGATAACAAAAATAACATGGATACTTCCAAAGGGAAAAACATACCAATTCTTTCCCATGCATCAGAAAATTGAGAAGAGCTCTTGCTCCCAGACGAAAACAACTGATCCAAATTTAAGTCAACAGATGGTTAATAAATATATTTGGAACGATTAAAAGTTCCCATTGGATTTCAGAATAGCAAATGACTGCATAAGGTTTCCATTAAAATAGGAATAGACCTCTGTAGGCTTAAAGTCAGTGAAAAGTACGTTCACACCCAACAAATCACATTTAACTTATATTTTACCATACAATTATCAAACACGAGGACCTAACAGGACAAGGACTGAATAGATTTCCAAACTTTAACCAGTAAACCGTACTAAAATTAGACTTCAAAACATAAATAATCTACTTAAATAATAAAACTCGTTCTTAAAAATGTGTATAGGACAAATTATACGTACGTACTGTGTATCACTAATAAAATTCATTCTGGAAGAAGTTTACAGGACAAATTCTACATATGTACTGTGTATCACTCAAGGATTCCATCAAATTACATGCATTATAATAATGGTTATTCTGCCATTTTATCTTAACAATATTATACACAAGCATGCAATTTATGTTAGGAAAAAAAAAAAGAAAAAGCAGCCTGTACGCCGAATGATTTCCCTTCATTTATTTATTTTTTATTTTTTCCCTTTCTTCCCTCATTTAAGAAAACCTTTCCCTGACCCCACCTCCTCGTTTAACCAAAGTGCTAAGCATTGAGAACCACACGTTTTTTGAACAGCTTTAGAAGTGTTAGATGTTTCTAAAAGCTGAAGTTGCACAGTTATTGGCCTTTGACATCAACAACCTTTTTTCTATGTTTTGCCATTACCATTGCGAGTAATTTGCTAATCTTTTCTTGTATATTATGTTATTTGATTTTATGAATTCATCTAAAGTCTATAAGAAAAATAGGCCCAGACGTCCACATCCGAAGAGCTATATAGAATCTTCTAGGTTTCTAGCCTGACAACTAGTGTAGAGCCTCACAATTCAGTTCTTCATTAATATTCGAAGTTATACTACATGTAGCTGTTACTCTACCCCACTCAACTAAGCCAGCACTGATCACCCCAAAGAAGTAAGCATTTTAAATGAATAGCGCAGATACCAGTTAAATTTGACATACTTGATCCAGTAGATGACATCTTGACACATAGGATTGCTAATTTTACATTCAGCAAAAATATATGTATATACTTATTATTATTAAAGAACTTTGGATGGAAGAGGAGGAACATGAGAGAAGGGGGAAAAAAAAAGTGAACTCTGATTACACTAGTAGTGTAAATTGCTGCCTATTCTAGAAAGTGACTATACCTGAATTAGCCGGGGCTTGGTATCCTCAAACCTGGACTGAAAGTTCTCGGAAGTTATGACATTAAGACCATGATCTCCAGTATCTAAAAAGACAGCAGTACATGTGCATCAGCTTAGAAGAATTCTAATCCTTTAATAGATTTCGTATAGCAATTAATTATGGATCCTTAGGATTCATGTGTATTCTTTTTTACCCAAATAAAAGCAATGTAAGAGAAAACAAAATTTCGTAAATGATGGAGATCTTAACCAACCTGGAAGTACAGAATCTAACAACGGAAGCTCTAAGCTTGAAAATTTACGACCCACAAACTGTTCCTTGGCCTTCTCAAGAACATCCTACAGAGTACAGAAAAGAAATCCAGAAATTTACAAATCATTAAAGGACCAGGTAAAGATTAGAGGAGAAGATAAAGAATGTTTCTTCCAAGTAAAGTATATTTATTCATTAGCTGGAGATTAACAACTCACTATTTGCTCTTCGATACCAAATATATCATAGTTTTTCTTCCATGATGGGTTCGTCAGCAACTCATAAGCATATCGAACCTGCAAAATCATATAGTCAATCTCCGAGTTAGAGAAACAGCATCAGAAAAAGTATAAATTAAGACAACAATGGATGCAAAATTGAAACTAGAGATGATTCGAAAACAGTCATATCTATTCAATTTTTTATACGGTAAACACAAGATGGTCTATATAATTCAAACATCTGTGGTCAACACATACGAGAGCTGAAAAGAATAGAGAACCCCTAAATACCCAGAATTCGAATCTAATCCGACCCCCATTCTTAACATGTTTTTAGAGTTTTCACATTAATAAACTTCTTTATAACAGATAATTCCAGAACCCGAATCAAGAAAATTTCGTACCTTAATAAATTCATGAGTAACAAGAACTTCTGCATCCGAATTCCTGAAACACAGAAAATTTTCTGATTATATAACATCACTAAATTACATGGTTCCTAAACAGTCAAAACAAATAACACTAGAATTCTCATAAACCACCTTCCTACTACTGTAACTGACCCAAAATCCACATTGATTCTTAAACTATAAAAATGTGTATACATTTTCTATTTTACTGATAAAATAAACAAAATTCACTCAAAAGGACCCCAAAAATACAGAAAAATAAAGATGTATTAAAACTATTTAATTTA
The DNA here is from genome assembly GCA_002914845.1 of Trema orientale. NCBI lineage: Eukaryota > Viridiplantae > Streptophyta > Magnoliopsida > Rosales > Cannabaceae > Trema > Trema orientale. The sequence goes on from JXTC01000006.1 coordinate 1,070,138, forward strand.
GAAGGAAAAAGAAAATCAAACCAAACAATAATCAAGGTAATGGAAATTGCAGATAATTACCACTTGGATGAAAGTTTCTCGTAAGCTTCGTTCACTTCTTCCATTGAACTGGACTTTTTGATTTGCAGAACTACAAAAACACCATCCAAAAATGCTTCATATATATACACATACATACATATATATTAAACATATACGCAGAGAGAGATTACCGTCATAATGAGAGGGAGGAAAGGATTTGGGAATGAGAACGACTTGGTAGAACAAAGCTCCAAAGAAGAGAACCAGAGGAAGCGTGTAGGCTTTGATCGTCGACACCACCGCGGAAGAACCCTTGGCCATGGTGGCGATCCAACTGAGTCAACTCGACTCGACTCGACTAGAGAGTGAGTTAACGAATCTTTTCAATTTCGATTAGAAAAAAATAAAATAAAATAAAAGATTAGAGATTAAAGATACAGACGAGTCTAATCGCGGAACGTACAAGGATCCGAACACAAAGCGCGGTCTTCAATGGTAATTTTAATATTATCGATTTTGGGTTCTGATTAGGAGCGGTGAGGTGTAGAGCAAGTGATGCGTAGGAGGGTTTTAATTGGAGGATTTGTTGAGAGGTAAAGGAAGGATGTGACATAAGTGGCTATATTGATGAGTTCGTAGGGAACTAAGCATAGCTGATTATAACTTCTGTGAGGAATTAGCCAACTGGAAGGAGATAATTGGGGAAGAGACGTAAATCCCATTACGCCTAAGGAAGGCATTATCTTGGAAAGCAAAGGGAATAAATTATAATATCGTTTTTAAGAGAAAAAAAATGTTTGCATGAGCTATAGCCCCTTATTGGAAACAGGCTCATTTCTAACGTTGAGGTCTTTGTTTTTTTGGTATCTACAGAATAATATTTTTATATTTTAAATTTCTACAAATTTATATATTTTATGTACAAATTGAGTGATTTATACTCAGCTATTTTAAGTTATTTTCAATAAATTTTTGTGTTAGTCAACAGAAATAACATATCATCAAGTCGATTTCGTGTTTAATGAGAAATTTGTTGGTTAATTTATATACAGAAATACAAGTTTTCAAATTTCTTCAAATTTGTACATTCTGTATACAAACTGAGTGATTTATGCTGACTGTTTTAAGTTATTTTCAATAGATTTTTATGTTGGTCAGTATAAATAACATATCTTCAAGTCAAATTTTCGTGTTGAATGAGAAAGTTATTAGTCAATTTATATGCAGAATGTACAAATTTGCAGATATTTAAAATCTGGATATATAATTTTTCACAAGCCAAAAAATAAGGCTAAATTTACCGAAAGACTATACTTTAAGGTATTTTTTGTTGATAACCTATTATATATAAAATTATAGCTTTCATTTAATAAAAAATTTGGAGTTCCAAAATTAACCCAATTTGATTCCGGTCAAAAAATTTTAACCATATCGGAAAAAAAAGTGAAATAGGTGCGGTTGAAGAAAATGGCCAACCATATTCGATAGTGGTCGAAAAATAGTCAAAATGGTTGTGATCAGAGATCGAAAAATTTTCAACCCACTCGAGCAAAGGTGAAGGTGTCAACTGGGTTGTGCCCGGCCTGACACTCACTTTTCATGGGCTTGTACTAGTCATGGCCCTCCGGGTGTGCCCTTTATCGATTTAAAGAGTATTTAACTTTTTTTTATATTATATTTTTATGATAGAAACATTAATTCAAAAAAAAAAGTATCACTTATATATGTCATTTAAAAATTGAAATTTTCTATTATTTTGTCTAAAAATATATTTTTTAAAAAAATAAAATTTTTCTAAAAAAGTATCAACCCTATAGGGCAAGTGGCCAGTGCTGGACCTGGTATTTGTGTAAACGTAATGGGCCATGCAAGGCTCTGAACTATAGAGGGTTGAGCCAAGCACGACCCTTTGACACCTCAAAGTGGAGGCGTGGCATGGATCGAGATTGGAATTGGTTGGCAGGACGCTACACGTGGCGATGGTAATGGAAACAGTTTGGTATTTATTAAAGAGCAAATTAGGCAATACACGGTGTTTTAAAAAAGAATTGTAAATATACGGTACCCATCTTTCAATTTTTTTCATACGGTCATTTTTAGAAAAATGACACTTTCTTCCCCTTTCTTTCTCTCGCTCAGACCTGCCAGTCCCAACCAGCCCTATTTCGATGCCACCTTCATTGGCTATGTCATGACACCATAGCTCATCCTATACTTCTAACTTAGAATCCTCCACCAGCAACGTCGTAGCTCAATCATTGACGATATGATGATAGTGTATTACTGGCTCAAGAGAGCCTAAGTTAAGCGATCATTGAAGACCTGATGCTTTGAGGCTGTGTGCAATTTTGACGATGACGCCATCGACGGTAAGGTCACTTTTACTTTTCAATTTCTTGTTTTTGGGTACTTAGGAATTAGTGATTTACTTCTATAGTTCATAGCAGTTTCATGGGTACATTACTTGATTTTAGCTTTGTTGAAGAAAGTCTGTTAAGTTAATAGGAAACCAAATCACGTGTTCTTAAGCTTGTTTCTTGTGTTTGTTATTAATTGATGTTGCATATTAAGGCATCTCTAGAGGTCGTTATACTTATATATTTTTGTACAAGTATAGTATTACCCACCATGTATTTGATAAATTGTTTTTGATAATCACAAGTATTGGGAAACTCTTATCTTAAATTTTTTTTGATGATATTAAGGGTTTTTGATGATTTTTCATTTTTAGTTTTTTTTTATTGTGTTTCATTTCATACTTTTTTTTTTCTACGGTTAAAGTTTCTTGCAAAAGTTTATTACATTATGGTTGATAACACATAATAACATGAAGAAATGTGTTTCATTTGAGCTGTCTTACATTCGTTACAATCTTTCTAGATGGGCTATCTTTTATGAGAATTAGCATTATCTCAATATCCATGATCTATTACAGTTTATTCAAATTACATTTTAGTTCCTTCAATGTTCTGTTTTTCTAGATAGTATTGTGTATTTTTGAATTAAGTGATCGTGTTTACTATAGAGAATATGTATATGCTTAATTTTTAGGAGAAGCCGTTACCAGCTGAACTTTAGGCTCCGTGGATGAGAAAAAAAAAACAACTTATCAACTCCATGTGTTTATTACCTACTCTGTTTGTGCATTTGTTTTTAATAATTACGAGTTGTTGATTGAAATATTCATTTCATATATATATATATGCATTTTCATGTGAAATATTTTATATTTATTTATTTGTTATGTGTTTTGCATTTATCATTATGTACCTCAATTTTTTCTCATTTAACATAGAATTGAAATGGCAAGTAGAAGCACAGAGCCTGATGCCAAATGGAGATGTAAATGTTAAATTAGAATGAGCTTTAAGATAATATCTTTCTTTTGATTCTCCCATTGGGCAGTTCGTAATAAATATTTTGCAGTTTCTTTCATGTCCTACACGGCAGTTTATAATTATTTTGGATTGCTTCTATTTAGCTCTTGAATCATACTATGAGCTTATTGTTGGAATTTTTGAAGAATTAATTTCCTCTATTTAGTTGTGAATTTTAAATTGATATATATTGCTTATGATGTACATTAATGATAATGACATCGAGATGCTTTTATAAAAGGAAAAAGAAAAAAAAATTAGTTTGAAAATAAGTAATAGTAACTGGTAACCAATAATTAGTAACTTGTAATGGACTAGTAATTAATAATCAAATTAGTTACCAATCACACGACAAAAAATTGGTAACCATAGAAACCTGTAATTAAATTGGTTAATTATATATTTTTGTATTATAATTGGTAATTTATCACAAGATTAGTAACCAGTATCTAAGGTTAACGATTTTTAATCCAGTAATCAACCTTGTAATTAGTAACCAGAAGCCAAATTATTAACTTATTGGTAACCAGATTAGAAGTCACTAATCCTGAAATTAGCCACTAGTTTGGAAACTAGTAACCAGATTGGTGACTTATAACTAATAACCAATTTTAAACCTATGCAAGACTAGTAACCAGTCTAATAAGTAGTAACTAGTAACCAGTAAATAGAGTAACTTATGTAAGACCAGTAACTAGTAACCAGTAACTAGTAACTTATGCAAAACTGGAAACTAGTAACCAGTAACTTATACTATAATCAATCACAAGACCGATAACCAATATTTAAGATAACTAGTAACCAGAGTAACTAGTAACAAGATTGTTACTTTTTTTTTTTGAAAATGAGTAACAAGATTGCTATTAATAACTAGATTGGTTACTACTTTTAATTAAAGTAAGTAGTATTTGGTAACTGGTAACTAGATTTGGTAAGACTAGTGAATCATTAAGTAGTTTGAAAACTACTAACTAGCAACCAAATTTGTAATTGGTAATTACTATAAGCTAGTTATTTTCTCTGTGTATGTGTGTGTGTGTGTTTTTTTTTTTTTTTTTTTAAATCTAGTAATCAACTTTGTAATTAGTAACCAAAAGCTAAATTATTAACTTATTGGTAACCAGATTGGAAGTCGCTAATCCTGAAATTGGCCACTAGTTTTGAAACTAGTAACCAGATTGGTGACTTGTAACCAATAACCAATTTAAAACCTATGCAAGACTAGTAACCAGTCTAATAAGTAGTAATCAGTAACCAGTAAATAATAATCAATCGCAAGACCGATAACTAGTATTTAGGGTAACTAGTAATCAGCATAACTAGTAATAAGATTGCTATTTTTTTTTTTTTGAAAATGAGTAACAAGATTGCTATTAGTAATTAGATTGGTTACCACTTTTAATTAAAATAAGCAGTATTTGGTAACTAGTAACTAGATTTGGCAAAACCAGTGAACTATTAAGTAGCTTGAAAACTATGGACTAGTAACTAAATTGGTAATTGGTAACTACTATAAGCTAGTTAATGGTAACCAGTCAATCACAATACTAGAAACCAATAACAAATTTGATAATAATTGGTAACCAATATGATAATACCAATAATCAAATTAGTAGCTTAGCAGTAATCAATCAATCACATGATTAGAAATCAGTAACTAATTTGACATTAACTAATAAACAAATTGGTCTTGTTTGGAAACCATTTTAAATACTAATTATTATATATCTAGTAACCAATATGATAACTAGTCTGGTTATCAATCTTATTATCACTATAGTAACCAGTAATTAAATTGGCAATTGGTAGCTAAATGAATAATAAGAGGGAGGATTTGATGAGGAAAAAAAATGAGAGAAAGAAAAAGGAGTTGGGAAGGGGGGGAACAGAAGAAGAAGCGATGTTTGCTAGCCGGGTATCGAACTCCAGAGAGGAAGGAAACATAGGAAATGATGCCAAACCATTTAGCTGGCAATATTTTTCATGACACTTGCTAATCTTTCTAATATATAAACCCGCAATAAAAGGATGACTTTAATTACGAGAATGCCACCGCTTTTTTTACTACTTTGTTTTTTCAAAACTACCCACAGTACGCCGTATAGAAACTAATTCTTTTCCCATATACCGTATATATGTAATATTTTTTATTTTTAAAGGGAAACATCAACAAGACCCTTTATTAAATAAGAATGTATTTTACTGTTTGTCAGGAAATGAGGTATATAAGTAATTTTAGATATGTGACATGACGATTAGAGTTATTTTGATAAAATTTATTGATGAGTTCCTTTTTTCATCATGGAGGAACTGGTAGACTCGTTGGGTGTAAATATCCATTTAGAAAAAATATGTATCTCCTCAAAATATATAAGCACCAATCTTTTGACAAATTGTACTTTTCTCCCCCGAATTATGAGCGTTGTAGCCTTTTCCCTTCCAAACTACATTTTATTGCAAAAATTCCCCAGGTATTACTGATTTTTTGCAAAATGTATCCTTATGTTACACTCCGTCTATAATTTAATAGAATTGCTGACGAGATAAAGTACTTTTAATTTGTTAATCTATTATTAAAATTAATCGAATTAAGAAAAACCTTAAATAAATATTTTTTCCCTCTCTCTTCAGCGTTCTCTCTTCCCCTCTCTCTCCTCCTCCTCCTCCTCCCTTCACGCTTCACCATCTTCATAGTTGAAGTAAACCCAGAGAACATTATCCAAAATGAAAACAAAATATTCCATTATCTTAAAAAAAAAAAAAAAAAAAACTCAAGTAAGAATAAGATGAATAGGAGAGCGGAAGAGAGGAGAGTTATAAAGATAAAAGGAGAAGCTTCAAAATCTAATTAGGTTGAAGGGAGAAGAGAGCGGGAAGAGACATCAATTAGGTTTGATCGTTTTGCACATACAAACGGGATATAAGAATTGATGAATCATGATGATAAGGACAGAATGTGGATGTGTACCAGCTCTGTTCCGCAAACTTTTCAAGACAGTCTAGGATGCTGAGGGTATGATCTTGTAGTCTATCCCAAGGGCTCTGGATTCTAGCTACCTTCTTCCATCTTTTTCCTATCCAAGTACCTTATTATTGTTGTTATTATTCAATCACAATTGACTGAAATTGTCTCAGATTGCGAACAAGACAACGAATTTACTTTTGTAACCATTATTGTTATACTTTGGCTTGAGCTTAGTTCAGGGTAACCTTGAGCTGCCATTCATCTTTTGCTCAATGTGTGGCAAAATCTCTCTCTCTCTATTCACATATGTCATATCATAGTCAGCAAAAGCAAAACATAGTTAGAGGAGCCCATAAGGTGTATGAAGAAAAGGTGATATTAACCTTTTGCTGCCTAATTACTTCACCTATGAAGATGACGAGGGTGGGGGTGAAGTGTGAAGGAAGGAGGAGGAGAGAGAGGGAAGAGAGAAGAGAGAGGAAAAAAATATTTATTTGAGTTTTTTCTTAATTTAATTTAATTTTAATAATAGATAAACATATTAGTATTTTGCCATGTCAATAATTCTGTTAAATTATAGACGGAATTTAACAGAATGATACATTTTACCACAAACGAATAATAAATGGGGAATTTGTACAACAAAATATAGTTTGAGGGGCAAAAGTCTACAACGCTCATAATTCAAGGGAATATATAATTTGTCCATTTGTTTTACCTATTTATAGGTATTATTTTGTCTAATTAAAATTTATCACACACGTCTTTTCATTTTAAAAGATAAAAGAGAAAAATATTAAATAATGTGTATTTCTTTATTTATTTCAACTATTCAAATCATTATAGCTGTTAGATTATGAGAAAAAATCTATGGATTGGTAAAAAAAAATATATATACCCACTAGATTATGGCCCATATATATATATATATAGATTTACATAAATTTTTTTTTACCTATGTGTAGGTATTTTTTTTTAGCCGTTAGATCATCATCTAATGGTGATCCAATGGCTATTATGAGGTGCATAAAAAGACGTGCATTATTAATGCTTTTTCTCTCTTTTATTTTTTAATATAAAAAATATTCATGATAAATTTTCATTAGCCGAATTAACACCTATGTATAGATAAAAAAAAAAAAAAACCTATTGAATTGGTGCCCTATATATATATATCCTTTGAGATTAACAAATAAATACAAATTACATATCTTCGTGTAATTAGATCAAAATTGAAGTAAGGAAAAACGAAGTTACTTTTTACTGTAAACTTGTAAACAAATATACTAGCCAAAAACGGTAAAGAGTAGTGAACGAGGGGGAAAATAATACATTCTTTTCCCTGTTTTCGTTTTGGTCATTTAATCAAATTAAATGGAAAGGGGGAATTTTATCAATTTTGTTCCATCAAAGAAGATATTTTTGTTATTTTTAAAAATCAAAGAGTGAATTATGTATTTTGCTCAAACCTATGAGATTTTTTTGTAGTTTTCTCGATTCGATTTGTATATTAAATCATAGCATTGGTACGGAATATATGTAATGATAAGTCATAACTAATAGAGAGGTAAGATCAATATATTAGGAACGTTCATTAAAGGTTGTCGCTTTAGTTATAGTCATAATACTTTTTTCCGATTTTAGGCTATGGTGTTAATTCATGCTTTGTATCATCGATCCTATTCTCATATTTTGAAGTTAGCAAACATATGATTAAAAACTAATAATCTACTTGAGTGTGTAGCAAACTAAATTGAAAGGATCACAAGACATTCAAGATGGATTATAGAAAAGAGCTTGAAAACAAAGTTCAAGAATACAAGACTTAGACTAGCAAAGGTTAAATATTTAGTTCTTGTATTTAAATATATGTTTACACATAATATGATTTTAATAGCTCAGATTTTTCATAAAATTATAAATTTTTAAAGTAACACTGTCAAATTTGTTTATCTCAAATTTAAATATGAAATTTATTTTACACAAGCATTTAAATTGATTTATGAATTTATATAGTTTCCATATTACATAAAAAAATCAATTTATTAAGTCACATTTTGAAAATAATCTAAAAAGACTTGAAATAAAAATCAAATATTGCTCTCGGGTATTTTCGGCAGACCGGTTCCTATTTTCGGTCTACCGATTTCTTGCCGAATTTTCAGCAATTTTCAGATTCGACCATTAGTACTGCACTACTAATGGCTAGTATTTTCGGTCGACCGAAAACACACTTTTGGTCTACTGAAAATGACAGATTATTTGTCAGACGGTCTAAAACGGCTAGTTTTCATTTAAGTCTATAAATATAAGCTTTTTTAACACTTGAAACAACTTTTGAACATTCTTACATTGCTTTAAACATACTTTCAAATTGTTCAAATCAATTTTTGTGATTCAAACTTTCTAATCCATTTTTTCATAAAAATCACTTGAGCCAAACCAGATCATATCTTGTGTTCTTATTTATTCTCTCTAGGCTTACCTTGTATCTATCATCTTCTCAAGAGAGATTATAATTGAGTATTTCAATAAACAAAAACTAAAACTGTATTTGTGAGGTGAGGTTGACACTAGATTCATAAACAACCCAGTTTAGGTGAGATTGGCACTAAAGTCTAAATAATCCGTGTTAGGCATAATAGAGCCGAATTCAAGACTATTGTAAATGCATGCGTTGTGTAAAAAGGTCGGTCAAGCCCATTTTCTTGATCTGATAGTGGAAAGCTCGAAGCGGGTTACCAAGAATCAGGGATGTAGACAAACCGTCGTATTTGTTGAACCTCGTAAAAATAGTATTTGCATTTTTCTATCCCTATCTCTTTAATTTATTTACCTTGAGCATATGCATGCTATTTAGCTATTTTTACTTGATATTGTTGTTACTTACATAATTTATTTGCTTATCAAGAAAAAATTTTTAAAACCCAATTCACCCACCTCTTGGGTTAGCTAATCTTAGGCTAAAAATTGGTTTCAGAGCTTGGTACCCAAGTTTTTAGAACTTAACCATTTTTGAGATGGCTAGCCCAACTAACTTTTCTTTTCAATATGAGGGGTTGTCACCTTCTAAACTGCCATTTTTCAATAGAAGTAATTCTCTTGATAGTCATTGCCTTTGGTATTCTTATTGAAATTCTTCTTCTTGAAGTTTAAGTACTTTTTGTACCTTTTGGTAAGTAGGGCAATGTCTTTAAGTTCACTATCTGTAAATTCTTCTTCTTCCTCATGGTTTTCTTGCATAGTGGCTTTAAGTGCAATTCTCTTCTTTTTCTTTTCTTCCACTTCATCTTCATTTGTTTCTTTTATGAGAATATCATGGGTCATAAGAGAATCCATAAGTTCTTCAAGAGGAAGTTTGCTAAGATCTTTTACTTCTTGAGTAGCTACTATCTTGCTTCTATATGCTCGAGGAAGGCTTCTAAGAATCTTGCTCACCAACTCACCATTTGGATAGGTTTTTCCTAAGGTACCATATTTGAGAAATAGATTCATCCTTTTCTATTTTGAACAACTCATAGTTTCTAGTGAAAAAGTTAATTCTAGTTTCCTTCATAGAACTAGTTCCTTAATGTGACACTTCAAGCATATTCTACAATTCATGAGCATCCCTAGCTTTTTCAACATTATTATATATATTCCTATCTAGACCGTACATAAGAATATTTCTAGCTTTTCTATTTTTGGTAAAAGAGATTTTATCTTTTTCATCATATTCCTCAATGTCCTTTTCTACCTCTACTTTATTTACAATCTTAGTAATTTTTAATAGACTTTTTGTGACAATATACCATAAATCAAAATCTATAGATCTAAGATAAGTGTCTATATGACTTCTCCAATAAAGTGAAAGATGATCCCATCACTTGCTTTGAATGCAAGAAACTGGGACATATGAACAATGAATATCCTTGATAAGAAAAATGAAAAAGAAGGCAATGAAGGCCCCTTGGGATGATAAAGAAGAAGAAGAATCCGAAGGAGAATAATAAGAAGAAATTACCAATATATACTTTATAGCTATGGACAATGAGATAAGCACTCTTGAACCTAAAAATGAGTTTCTTGATGATAGTAATACTAGTAGTGATTTTAGTAAAAATAATAGTAATTGTAATTTATTATATGAAAGTTTATTGAGTGATTTCAATGATTTACACAAAAACTATGAAAAACTTATTTTCAAGAACAATACTCTCAAAAAAGAAATTCTTAGTTTGTCAAAAATAGTTGAAGAGTTCATAAAAGAAAAGGAAGTCAAATTACCTTGTAGTAATTATGGTGTTTTATCAAAAGAAAACACTTCCTTAAATGACAAGATTTTAGACTTGACCAAAATTGTCTACAAATTTACAAATAGAAAGAAAAATTTTGACATAATGTTTGGTAGACAAAAATACATTTTTGACAAAGGAGATATTAGGTACAAATCTTCTATAAAATAAAAATACCTCAAAAACTATTTTGTGAAAGCAGATGCAAGTGACACAAAGCACACTTGCACTTATTGCAATCAAGATGGACATACTAGTTTTTCATGCTTTATGAAGAAGAATATATATTTTGATGGAAAACTAGCTTGGGTACCAAAAGATTCTATAACTAACACTCAAGAACCCAAATTAGTATGGGTACCAAAAATTAAAGTTTGATTCTTACTTATAGGTACAAAAGAAGAACTTTTGGTTCTTGGATAGTGGTTGCTCCAAATATATGACCGGAGACTACTCCTTACTTTCATCGTTTACAAAAAGGAATGAAGGACATGTTACTTTTGGAGACAACGCCAAGGGCAAAATTTTGGGTATAGGTAACATTGGCACTACATCCTCTTCCATTATAGAAAATATTTTACTTATTGATAGTCTTAAACACAATTTGCTTAGTATAAGTCAACTTTGTGATAAAGGTTATCGAGTTATTTTTTAGCCTTCCAGATGCTTAATTGAGGATACTTATTCAAAAAAATTATTTTCGAAGGAGAAAGAAAAGATAATATTTATACTATTGATATTGAAACATATTTTAGTCAAGATAAATATTTTTTGGTTTTAAAAAATAATTCTTGACTTTGGCATAGAAGACTTGGACATGCTAGCATGAATACTATTTCTAAACTTTCAAAGAAAAACCTTGTTAGTGGTTTACCTAATTTACTTTTTGAAAAAGACAAGGTTTGTGATGCATATCAATTTGGAAAACAAGAAAAAAGCTCTTTTAAATCCAAAAATACTATTACCACTTCTAGATCCTTGCAACTACTTCACGTGGATTTATTTGGACCATCAAGAGTAGCTAGTCTTGGTGAAAAATACTATATTTTTTGTGATAGTTAATGATTTTTCAAAATTAACTTGGGTTCTATTTATTGCTCATAAAAATGATGTTTTAAATATCCTTACTATCTTTTATAAGAAAGTACAAAATGAAAAAGGCTATACCATCACATCTATTAGAAGTGATCATGGTGGTGAGTTTGAAAATGATGAAATGGAAATTTTTTAGTACAAAAATGATTTTGATAATAATTTTTCAACTCCTAGAACTCCACAACAAAATGGAGTTGTAGAAAGAAAGAATAGAACTCTACAAGAAATGGCACAAAGCATGCTAAATGAAAATAGTTTGCCAAAATATTTTTGGACCAAAGCGGTTAGCACCACTTGTCATATTGTAAATAGAGTCATGATAAGGCTAATTTTGAACAAGATACCTTATGAGAGCTTTGGAAAGGTAAAAAACCCAACATTGGTTATTTTAAAGTTGTTGGCTGCAAATGTTTTATTTTGAATACTAAAAAAAAATTTTAAGTAAATTTGATTCAAAATCCGATGTTGGTATTTTTCTTAGATATTCTACTACTAGTAAGGCTTAATCAATGTGAAAACTTTAATAAATCTTTGGATGGCTCAAGGGTTTATAAAGTCCCCTCATTCAAGTGAATGTTTGGATGAATTAGGTCATGTCTATTTTATGGAGTTACTTTCAAGATCATTTTTTCAAGAAGATAGAAGATACGATGTGTTTGGTGATATAATAACATGCATAAATGCACGATCTCATGCATGATCTTGCTATAGCAATAGCAGGTGCGAAGTGCATCATGTTAGGTTTGATCAAAGGAACTGTTGATAGAAAAGCTCGTCACTTATCTTTTGACTTTAATTTGTACTCACAAGACCAACTTCCAACTTCATGGACTCAAGCAAAGAGAATTCGGTCAATTCTTTTACCTTGTCAGTCGATGTATATGACGGAAGCAAGATTTGCTAAGTTGGTTTGTAATGTGATCCTTTCAAGTTTTAAGTTCCTACGCATGTTGGATTTCAATAACTTAGGGATCCAAGTAGTTCCCGAATATATTGGTGATTTGAAGCACTTGAGATATCTTGATCTGTCCAGAAATAGGTCTTTGCGAGCTCTACCCAATTCTCCATTGTAATATGATTTACCTTGGCTGTATTGAGTCTCAATTCATTGAAGTGTTTAACTTCATGTAGAAATACTAATAAATGGTTGTAAATATATACAACTGAAACAAGTAAAATTGGAGTTTTTCAAGGGAAAAAAAAAATAAAATTGGAGTTAAAGTACTGTAACCGCAAACTCAATTTCACTAACCAAAAACTGTATATGTCTTGTACTGTAACCGCAAACTCAATTTTCACTAACCAAAAACTATATATATGTACCTTATCATGAGTGACTAATAGATATATTTATGCTTATATTCTACGCTCTTTCAGATGTTAAAGAGTTAAGATCATGTCGGTTTGATCAAAGTTCAACATCCTGGATGTATTAGAATATAAGTAGTACTGAACATTACTCAGATAAATTAAATTCATAACTGTTTGTGGTATACGGTACCAGCTTTAGATTTTCTCAATGTGACTTGGATAACTAAAAGACCATGTCCAAAGTATTCAATAATTGAGTTTATAAAAATGACAAAATTTATAGGGATAATTATTAATGAAAATATCAAAATTATCCACTAGATGACAAATTAGAAACTAAAGGAGAAGGATGTAATTAGATGAGTACAACAATAATTTTACTTTACTCTAATTCTTGATATACATAATAAGGTCCCATTTGGTGGCTCGAACTAAAGGTTAGGACTAGACTTCTTTGTTCGAGGAGGGATTAAACAAAGGAGTCCAGGTTCCTTTTTTAGTCCCCTTCCCATGAGACTAAATTATCTAAATTATTGGTATAATATTATCAAATGGAAAAGTTATGTAAATTGCTTATTAGCTAGCTCCTATACAAAATGATTTTTAGTTTACTAGATATAGTTTTGGATCTTTAGTAGAATGATATAAAATCGATAGTGAATAGTCAATTAATTATCTAAGAGTTAATTAATTTATTAGGTCTTGATTCTACTGAGTTCAAATTAAATAGCCCATTCAGTTTCTTGTCTAACTTACAAAGCCCAACCGTTTTCATAATATAAATATCACACTATGGCACCATAATGCCATGTGAACATGAGTATAGATTAAAAAGTTCGAGAGAAAAATTCAGTCACCCCTCCCATGAGTGTGCTAAATTTCATAGTGAGAAAAAGAGACTTCGGCCATAAAAAAGACGAAACTGTCTTGGTGCAATTCTATAGCTAAAGCATGAACAAGAGAAGATGGAGGACGAAGTGAATTGGCTCAAGTAGTAAGAGTACCTACTACATAGGATTTCGATTCTAGGTTCGAGTCACACCGGGGGTAGGCGTGAAAGCCTATTATCCCTAATGGGATGGGGTGTGGATTGGGTAGTAGTAGATATTTTCTTTTAATTTGTAATAAGTGGAGGTCATTAGTTAAGCTCCACTTTTTTTTTTTTTTTTAAAAAAAAAAAGAAGATGGAGAATCAAAGTTAATCCAAGAGTTGGAGAGTCTACTTCAATATTTCTTGGTAATCGATCCTTGCAAAGCAAATGATCTTTCTAGAATAAAATGTGCCCACACACTTTTGGCAATCAAGAAGGCTAAGAGATTAGACAAGAAGATTTAATTCATGACTAGAGCTTTTGAGGTATCACAATCCTAACCCAAGAATTGAATGTTGTACATTAAAAATCTTAGAAACATGCCTAAATTGCAGAAAAATTTTAACCCACTGTATTCCAATATATATTTCTCTAATATGTGTAGAACATCTAATTTTTCTAAAGCAAGTTCTTATATATATATTATTATATATATCTAAGGTGGAGGAGTCCTCCACTGTTCACCCACTCAACTTTTACTGTCCAAAAAACAGTAACATTTTTTTTTGTTGCTTCTTAGTGGCGTTCTTTTACGTTTTTGTCCTTCGGTGTGTGCGCTGAGGATTTAGGCTGTGTGGGTTTTTTGGCATTTCATTATGCCCCGGTTGTGGTATAGTGACACTTCATCTCTTTCTTCTCCTTTCTCTCTCTTCTTTTCGTCCTTCTCTCTGTTTCTTTGTTTCCTCTGTCTTCCTTCTCTTTCTTCCTCCACTAGGGTTATGTTGTGTGAGATTTGTTTCCTCCTTTCTCTTTTGTCGATCTGTTTCTCTGTCTCTCTCTCTGTATTCGATTAAGTTTCTGCTCTTTTTGAGCTGGATTTCCTCTTGGATTGTAGGGTTTTCCCCTGATGGCCTGGTTTTGGGTTTCTTACTCCGTTTTAGCCCTTTTTCTCCCTTTATTCTGTTCTCTTCTTGGTATCAATTTTGATTGCTGGATTTATTCTTTGTTTGTGTTAGTTTTTGCTGATATTGGTTGTTCGTCTGGTCAATTTTTCCCTTGCTTTTAATATTCTGTTCTTGGATTTTTTGGTGCTTTTGTTGGCTAAATCTATGCTCTGTCAGTTTGGGTCTGTGGTTGCTCCATTACGATTGGGATTTTAGTTTGGTGCAGATTCAGTTTTGGCGCGGCGATATGGCTCTCTGTTCCGGTATTTAATCTTTCCATATATGTATTGTTTTATGGTGATTATTTTGGTTTATGTTCCTAGGGTTTGTGTTTGCTAACAGAGTGCTTGGTAGTTTTTTTCCCCCTTTCGATTACAGTTGAATGTGTTTATTGTTAAGATTGCATGCATTTGGGCCTGTTTGTATGGGTATTTAATTGATGATTGATGGATCTTAGTCTTTTAGGTTTTGTTCTTTCGTAATTGGGTTTCCATTTTTGCTAATTTAGGCTGAATTTTTTATCAATTAATTGCTCTTACTGTAATTACTTTAAGATTATCTCTTTGAATTTCTAGAATAATCGGAAAAGTGTTTCTGTTGTTTTGTGTATTTTTTTTTAAATGCCATATTTGTCATCCGCTTGAGATTTTTCAGTGTTAATTACGGGTTGTGCTTTGCTGTTTGATGACCTGTGCATTTGTATTAAATTTCTGATTTAAGATCTGGCAATTCATTGGATAATTCTCTGACAGTTTGATGGTATTATTTTTGTTAAAAAAAAAAACGACAGAGAAAAAAATAGGTACAATGTAATTATAATTCTTCTCCTTTGATATTTATAGTCTTTTGTTGATTTTTTTTTGTGCTCATCATGATATCTGCTTTTCTACTCGACTAGCTGTCTAATTGTGTTTATGAATTTAGTCCTGTTTATCCAAACTAATTGAATGCTGTTGTGATATTTTTATACTATTTCGGTCAGAAAAAAAAGGAGTGAAAAATTAAAAGGAAAAAGAAAAAAAGCAATTTAAGAAGAAGAAAAAAAAATCAAGAATTCTCATTTCTTTAAATACAGATCGTTTTGTTGAGTAAGTTTCTCTATTTTTCTTTTTATTTTTTCTTCGTTTAATTCATTTATTTATCTCATGTCCTTTGTTTATATGTTGCCATCTGTTAAACTTTTATTGAATACTTTTTATATTATTTTTATTGAAACCTGCCTATAAATACTTATCCCGCTTATTATGCCTTTTATACTATGTTTACTTCTGCCTTCTTCTTCATGTATAATCTACTGACTTTGTTCTTAACCTCCTTAATTTTGCTCTTCACTTCCTTTACTGTATTTATTGTGCTCTTACTTATTTGCCTTCTTTAATACAACTGTCTTTGTCACTTGGTATTCACTCAGTTTGCTCTTGAACCTCCTTGACCATATTTATTGTGCTCTTACTTTGTCCTTTGTCCTTCATAAAATCTGTTACTACTTATAGTTGGGCCAAAGAACTTCTATGTGACATCTCTCAGGTATTATTACTCTCTACCGTACTCTATTATGTTATGTGTTTCCTGATTTATGTGAGCAATAACTGTATTTTGTTTCGGTACTCATTAATGTGTATTAGATGTTCTGTTCATGTGCTGTAAATATTTGTGTGCTTGCTCTTTTATTTTATGTCGTATATTGTTGTAATGCTCTGTTCAATGCTCCTATCTTTTATTTTAATGATGCTCTGTTGTTTTAGTGATTAGTACACTCTTTCTGCCATATTCATGCTATCTGGTTATTTATTACTTTATTTTTTAGTGCATACTAGGAAATATTTTGCTATTCTTTTTTGTGACATCTTCTAATTTACTCTGTTTGCTTTTCAACTTTTTTTCCTTTTTTGAGTTCTTTTGGCTGATCCTTTAATTTTATCCTTATTATTCGTTAGTTGCATCTGTTGTTTTGTGAATTGCCTAGGTTTCGTCTTTTGTTTTCTTTTTCCACCCTGAAAAAAGCTCATTTTCCTTCCCTTCGGACTCTTCTCCCCTTTATTTATTGTTATATCTCAAAACATATTTGGCGACGATGATAATATTTTCTATTTTTGGATCATATGGAATTAAACGTTAAGTGCCCAGAAATTACTGTGCATAATGGTTCTTCTTCTAGAACTAAAGTTTATAGTAGTTGTTAGGTGAAGATTTGCTATATAAATTTATCTCGGTTGTAAATATTATCACAATCTTAGTCTTAAGATCTTTTCTGTAATTTATAACTAAGCCCACCCACTCCATCCTTCTTCTTTCAAGTTATGTAACTTTGGTTAAGTAAGATTTGGATTACACCTCTTACTTATGTTGCCTGGTCCTTTCCTACCATATCTGATGTGCCCTGATCATTCCTCTGTTTCTTCCCTTTTCCTGAAATTGGATTATGTCTTTTACTTATATCTAAAGTGGAGGAGTTCCCCACTATTCATGCACTCTGTTTTGACTATCCAAAAAATAGTAACTTTCCCTTTGATTCNGGATGTGCAAGCTGAGAATTTTGGCTGTGTGGGGTTTTTTTGCATTTTATTATGCGTCGGTTGTGGTATAATGACTCTCACATTGCTTCGTTCCTTTTCTTTTCCTGTAATTGGATTATCTTCTCTTATCATATCTGATATACTCTGATCATTCCTTTGTGTCTTTTCCTTCCATTGGATTCATATTTAAGAAACAGATTTTGGTTAGGTCTTTTACTTATTTTGCCTGATCTTTTCTTACGATGTCTGATGTGCCCTGATCATTCTTTCATTTCTTTCCTTCTTCTGTAATTAGGTTAGGCCTTCTGCTTATCTTGCCTGGTCTTTTCTTATTATATCTGATGTACTCTGATCATTTCTTCGTGCCTTTCCTTTTACTGCATTCCCTTTTGCTTCGTTCTCATTTTTTTCCTACCCTTATTCACTTGGTAGTTTCTGGGCAGTAGTATGTTATAATTCCGTGATTTTGTTCCTATTTTGTGGCCAATATAAATGTATACGGTAGATTTTTATATATATTGATAATGTTTTATATATTTATGTAATTGCCAGAAATGTTTTCCTCTTTTACGATGAATATGGGAAAACTGTTTCTTAGGTAGTTATATAAATACCTAAATACATTATCCTGTAAATTTTCCGTATATTGATGATACGTTCAAATATCTGAACCAAATACTATATATATATATATATATATATTCAAATATCTATATAAACATACTCATTTGCGTACTTAAATACAGAAAACTAATCATATTTGATTAGTTAAGCACTGTGGGACTTTCATTGGCTAAGGGAAGCAAGAAGATCTTACTCTGGACGAAACAACACATGAAAAAAAGAAGATTGCAATTGATTTGATTCTAAACTGATTGACAGAAATTTTATTTTTAGCACATATGTAATCATTTACTCATTACGTGTATAAGTTGATATGTTGTATATTTAAGCTAAATAGTTTTAATTTTATGCATAGTGAAGATACTTTGTTTAAGATCTGGCAGCAATCATTATTATTAGCCTATGTGATTAATAGCCTAAATAATGAAATAAAATAGATTATTAACCTATGTAACTAATACCTTACATTATGAGTATACACTATATAGTATCGAATGAATTGGAAAAATATAGAAAGAAAAGGAGGAAAAAAAAGGGTAAAAAATGCAATCTTAAAAACATAAAAAACATCATAAAAGAATATTAATAGTATAAAAATTAGGATAAGTAATATATTACATATTGACACCCGTTATTGTATTGTTATCAGTTTGATTAGCGGAACAAAACTATATATGACTAAAACAATTCTTATTTTGCAGTATACGTGTAGAAGAAATCAGATTTTAATCAAAAAACAAATAGACCAATAAATAAAAAATAATAAAACGATATATGTATGAAATAAATTCAATTTGAGTTGAGGAAAAAAAAAAGGCTCAACAAATCCAAAATAATGTCAACTATATACAAGAAAAAAGGTAACACCTTTTAAACATTTAAGAGAGAAAACATAAGTCTGTAATTTAAACAATGTAAATAAAATAAATAGATCAGAAATAATAAAAGCAACACGGGCAAAACATTAGTACTACTTGACTACCCTAAACAAATGATCTAAGTTTGTATTTTTAAGAATATCAGCAAAAATTATTTCGTGATTTTAAAAAAAGAAAAGAGACAAATTGCGGTTCTATTTTATACATCAATATACAGGCAAAGTAACACATTTTAAACATTTAAGAGACAAAACATAAGTCTGTAATTTAAACAATGTAAATTAAATAAATAGATCAGAAATAATAAAAGCAACACAGGCAAAACATTAGTACTACTTGACTACCCTAAACAAATGATCTGAGTTTGTATTTTAAGAATATCAACAAAAAATATTTCGTGATTTTAAAAAAAGAAAAGGGACAAATTACGGATCTATTTTATACATCAATATACAGGCATAGATACCTGAAATTATTATGCCTTAAATAAAAATATATGATATAAAAATATTTTCTCAGAAAATAAGCTATATTTTCCTTCAATTTAATACTATTAAAAAGAATAAAAAAAGAGGAAAAATAAACTCAGATATACAAAAAAACTGATCTAGCAATATAATGCCAGAACAATAACAAAGCAAAATACATCATAAATAATAATCAAAAAATAAAGTAATTTTAGCAATATATATAAAAATATTTTAACATATGGATAAAATAATTACGTTAGCACTAAAAATGAGAGTTAAAAACAAAAAAAAGGGGACATAACTTTAATATTGCCGAAAAATATAACTTCAAAGAACATCGAACAAGAATAATATCAGTAATAAAGGAAGAAAAAAAAAAAGGCAACAAAAAAGAACACATATATTAGCTATTTTATGGATAAATAATGTTACCATATCGTTTCCACAAAATAGAAAAATTGTTTCATAATTGAAAAAAACAAAAAAAAAGAGGATAAAGACGAGTAATTTTGAATCTATTTTATACATTAATGAACAACTATAAACAACTAAAATCAATATATATAAAATAAACGTATACACCACAAACATATTTTCCGAGATTGTTCTTTAATATTTTCCCTTATTTAGTTGAACTTAAAAAAAACGTGAAAGAGATAAACCTTTATTATATAAAAATTGATCTAATAATATAATCACTAAAAGAAATAACGAAGCAACATAATACAAACAATAATTAAGGAAGCAAAATACCTATACCAATATACAAAAAAATATTATAGTATATGGATAAGTTGATAATAATAATACTAAATATATAAAAGCTAAAAATCACAAAAATATAACTACAATATAACTAGAAAATATAATTTTTGAAAATTATGAACACTAATACCATAAACAATACAAAGACAAAAAAAAACAAACCAAAAACATACATATCAATCTTTTAATGCATACATAATTCTATCATATCACTTTCTTAATAATATTTTCTCCATTTGCCCAACCAGATAAATAATTAAATGATGGCGAAAAATATTTCGTCATCAAAATGTCAACATAAACGACGTTATCATTATCTTCTCGACGAAGGCCCTGGATGTAGTAGTGATAATATCTTTGATCAACATTGTGGAGATTCCAGTATGACACCGGACAATATCCGTCGATCAAGGATTACGTCAATTTCGAACTTTACAAATTGCGAAAGATATTTTTTTCGCTCAATTGGACTATCTGTGTCAATCAACTCCAACGCAGAAAGTAATCTTCCTGTACTCTTCAATTAACAACTAAAAAAAAAAAATTCTTATTGCACATTTGATCTCACGTACATTTTCTCATTCTTCATTTTTATTCAATCTTATATTACAGGTAATATTCATAAATATTATGATCTTGGCGATTCTTCTTGCGTCTGCAAACACTGCAGTGCATTATTTTGGCCCGAGGAATCTATAAAAAAAACTTATCCACTATCATATAACCTATGCTTCAAAGATGGAAAAATTAAATTTCCTCCAGCTAGAAATCCTCCTCCTATATTAAACCAACTTCTTGATTATTATGGAGGCCCTCTAAGTGCACACTTCCGAAAAAATATTCGAACCTTTAATTCTATATTTACTTTTACATCTTTCGGAGCAAATATAGAGCAAAATATAAGAAATTCAGATGGTCTATATATCTTTAAAATCAGTGGCCAAATACATCATCTTATGGGATCACTATTGCCAACGAATAATAATCCACCAAGATTTTCTCAGTTATATATATATGATACACAAAACGAAATTGAAAATCGAATGTCAACACTCTCATTTGATAATGCATCAAAAGAATTAACGAAGACAGTAATTGAAAGCCTAATTAAAATACTTGACGAAAATAATAAATTAGTACAACTTTTCCGTATGATTAGAGACAGATATGATGAAAATGAAATTCCATCTATGAAACTAAGATTAATAGGGCGCCGACCTACAGACAATGACCAATATGAACTCCCTACATCGAACGATATAGGAGGTCTAATTGTTGGAGATATTGGTGAATATGAATAAGGAAGAGATATTATAATCCAAAATAAAATAGATAATTTACAAAGGATTACAAAATTACACCCATCTTATATGGCCTTACAGTATCCGCTTTTATTCCTATATGGAGAAGATGGTTATAGAAATAATTTAAACTGGAATACAAATATACCTGGAAAACAACCCTCAATAAATAGAATACCTATACGAGCATTTTATTGCTATCAATTATAAGAACATAAAGACGTAAATAATATCTTACTTAAAGGCGGGAGACTTTTCCAACAATATGTAGTTGATGCATATGCTTCCGTCAAAGAAGATAGATTAGATTATATCAGAAAAAATCAAAACAACCTAAGATCTGAAATTTTCAAGGCGTCCAGGATGCTGTTACAAGAGGAGACACTGGTGCTAGAGCTATTGGTAAAAGAATTATTCTCCCATCCAGCCATACTGGAAGCCCTAGATATATGATCCAAAATTATCAAGATACAATGGCAATATGTAGACAACACAGAAATCCTAATTTATTCATAACATTTACATGTAATCCTAAATGGCTTAAAATTATACGTGCCTTAAATAAAATTCCCAGACAAAAAGCGGAAGACAGACCCGACATAATTGTAAGAATCTTCAAAATAAAATTAAATCAAATATTATCTACTATTAAAGCCGAGAAAATTTTTGGAACAATTATTGCAGGTAAGACTATGTTATTTAATCAAGTAACTAAAACTATGTCATAAAAATCAATTACTCTTATTCTTGATTAAAACTAACATCTGTTTGTTCTCCCTTCTGTTTTTCCCTTCCCTTCTTCTCTTTACCGCTTATTTTATAATACAGATTTATACGTTGTTGAATTCCATATATAGTTATTCATATCTCTTAATTATATATAATAACTAACATAAATCCTTTTATTAAACAGGAAATATATATGCTGCCAGCACAGGTGCCACGATATATTATATGAATATAAATATACCAGAAGCGAATGCATTAAAAACAATGTAATAATTATCTTTCACATTTTTCCAAAATATAGAATAAAAGAAAGTCATATTTAATCTATCTTTAATAAGGGGGAAAAAAACCCCTCTTTCTTTTTTTTTATTCCTTTTTTGTAACAACCTATTATTTAGGTTCCAACATACAACACAACACCTAGAATTCCTACCAGCTCTTGTTCCAAGAGAAACCCAACCACCAGAACAGCAAAAATTGCAGAATAGGAGAACAATTATAGAACTGAATCAACTGGATCCTCTAACACAACAGGTAAATGAAAATACAATAATACAAACAAAAATATCATTTGATATTATCACTTATATCCATATTAATATCCCCCCTATTAATAACAAATTATAATTAATATCATTAATCATTAATTAAAGTATTATGATTATTTCCCCCCTCCCCCCCAACTCTACACTAAACACATTCCTGATATTATCATTTTAATAGGTATAAACTCAATACCAGAATTCAGGACGAGACAGGGTTTAAACTCATAATAATTTTTGGAAAAGCAGCCCAGGTCCTGATCAAAAAGTCATGCTCAGTGTTAACAATCAAAGAAAACAACACCAATCCAATGGTATTACTACCGATAATCGACCAATTATGCGGACAAACGAAAATATTTCAAATTTATTTCAGATCTAGAGGAGCTCTGGTCGATACAATTGTATCAAAAATATTTGAAGATGATGAATCAACAACATTGCCACTTCCAGCACCACCCACTATTCCAGAAACAGAGACAGTATCAGCCATACCTTTAGATCCAAAAACCCCTGACCCGAAAAAAATTGCAGAAAGGTAAAAAAAACTATTATCCACCTCCACCTAATCCAATAAAATATATCATTATTACCCATCATCTAACTAACAATATATTTTACCATATTACAGATCAGAGGCACATCAACAGAATCATCGAAAAAACGAAAATTAACTAGGTAATTCACTCATTACTAGAAATAAATAAACATAATATATTTTTAAAAAATAAAAAATACACTAGCCTTTTTCTTCCTATATATATATATATTAATCCTATTCTTTTCGCCCCCTCACTAATTTTTTTTTATTTTTCTGCTTACAGCGAAGAAGGACAACAAAAGAAAAGTAAACAAAAGATGTAACGTATAGACTACTCTAATACAACAATCTATCATAATATTTTGAACAATATTGTATAATATCTTAGACAAGTATCATACTATTGTAAAAATGTATTACATATTGTAAATAATATAATAAATATGTTATATATAATTTTCTATACTATTAATAAATATATCGCACTTATCCCGCAGCAAATGCGCGGGTTACACCACTCGTTTATACTACTAAGTTCAACTTCATGATTCTAGTATATAATTACAAGTCGATTTGGTATTGATGTGGTGCTCGAAAAACCACTACTTCTAATTATGTTGGCAGTGTAAGGTAGGATTTAGATGTATTTTAACTTCCCAAAATAGATATTATAACAAAAACTATTTAAGAAACTTCAGTTGCAGCTATTATCTTTTAATTATCAGAATTAGAATTCATAAAAAGAATCCTAAACTATCCCTATAAGTTAGTCTTAGGAATAAATTATTGACCAATGAATAGTAGGTGTAGGTCTCACCATCTACTTATAAGAATAATAAAATATTATCCCTACTCGGTTTTTACAGAGAGACTAACAAAATTTGGATTCCTCATTGTCCCACTATGAACTATTGTGGTAATGATCAGATATCTTTATATTTTTGACCGCAATTGAGACTACAATGTCTTTTTTTCCTTTTATAAATAGAAAAAACAACAAGAAAAAATAAAAAAGAAATAGAAAACATATGATTTTCCCTCCTAATCTGGCTTGGCGTGTCTAAAACAGCATTTCAAATTAAAAAGATTGTCCTATAGTTCTATTTAGTAAGATCCTACACGTACCTCCATAAACTATGTATCGTTTCCTATATATGACTGGGCCAATCGCTTGTTATTATATGTATCATACAAATATTTGATTTGTTTTCGTGCTTGTTTGATTGAAAAAAATGATTTTTTGGTTTGAATGAAAAATAATATTACCTCCCCCATTTTGATTGACATTAGAAAGATTGCTTTCTACATTTTGTATTAACTATTGAGAAATAAAATTAGGGACAAAAGCTCCCTCAAAAAAAAAAAAAAAAAAATTAGGGACAAAAGCAAAGAAACAAATCAGCCTAATTAGTAATCACGTCATTTGAAGTTAAGATTTAAGATTTGAATCTCCTCATCCTTTAATTGAAAAGAAAAAAGAAAAAGAAAAAGAGAAGCAGATGAAGAAATAAATTAACCTACATAGATTAGAACAACAAAACTCTAGTATGGATGAAATTAGGCTGAGCGGCACTTATGGTGGTTGATTAAACATTTGTTTATAAAAACTGCTATAAAACTAATACTCCTCTTAAATAAACCCAAAACTATGCCCAATGGCCCAACCCTTTCAGGTTATATTTTGGAGAGTGTTTGGGAAATGGGCTTCATGTGGTCAAGACTCAAGAAGGGAAAATTAGACATTATACGGTATTTTCCAAAAAAAAATTTGAAAAATATGATGGTTAGCATTTTTTTAAGAGAAAAAGATACCTAGTACTACCTTTTGATAAATATTACCAAGAATACTATATCCATACTTTTACCTATTTTTGTACTATTTTTTTTTAGAAAAATAACAAATTCTTGCTAAGAAAGACCAAATAACGTCTTAGAATTTCCATTTTTTCTTGTTTCTTTTTGCTACTAGTTTACTTGTAGCTGATCACTCTTAAAATTAATTACTAATTCATTAGTAGAAATTATAAACTAATTGATTTTTGGAAACTAGAAACCAAATTGGTTACTAAAAACCAACAACTATATTGGTTTTCATAATAAATATCATAACTATTTAGTTAATAAAAACTGAAAACTAAATTAGTTTCTATCATAAACAGTAGAACTATTTGGTTAATTCAATTATTGATTACTAGAAACCAATTTGGTTATTGGAAACTCGTTGCCAGAATCCAAAATTCTATATATTTATGTTGCTTTGACTTCAAAAATATAATTATTTAATTTGAGAACTTGATTATATTCTTCAGCGTCCTTGTTCAATGCCTCACCAAATTCTTGTTACAGGGCATTCTTCAAAAAGGAAATTACAATAGCTTTTAGGAAACTTTCATTATTTCCTGTGATTTGAAAAAGAAACCATAATGGTTTCTAGAAAATTTTTGTGGTTTCCTATGATTTACTTAGCTACAGGGCAATCTGCTAAAAGGAAACTACGATGGTTTCTTGTGATTTATTTAGCTACAGGACATTCTGTAAAAAAGAAACTACAATGGTTTCCCGAAAATGTTCATGGTTCTATGTGATTTACTTACGTATAGGATATTCAGAAATCACGATGGTTTCCTGTGATTTATTTAGCTACAGGACATTCTACAAAAAGGAAACCACAATGATTTCTCGGAAATATTCATGGTTTCATGTGATTTACTTACGTACAGGATATTCAGCTAAAGGAAACTAAAATGGTTTCTAGGAAATCTTTGTGCTTTCCTGTGATTTACTTACATTTTAGGGCTTTCGGCAAAAGGAAACTAAACTGGTTTCCAGGAAACCTTTGCAGTTTCCTGTGATTTACTTACTTACAGAACATTCCGCTAATAGGAAACCAAATTGGTTTCCAGAAAACCATAAAGGTTTCTTGTAAAAAAAAAGATGACTTGTTTACTAAAATACCATCGTGTTTTCTAATTTTCAAAGTATTTAGAAAAATACCATAAAAAGGTCGTACGAATTTTTATTATTTTTGAAAGGTCGTAAATTTAGTATTATTTTTTGAAAAATGGGTATAAGTGTCCAAAACCCTTTTTTTAAGGTGCGGTACAATTTTTATTAGAAAAATACTGTTTTCTAAAACATATTTAGAAAAATACCATTTTAAAAAATAGTAACTAGTAACTGGTAATCAGTTTCCAGAATCTGATAACTAATAACTAAAGGTATTTATAACTAGTATATAACTGGTAACCAGTAACCAGTTTTTAGAAACTGGTAATCAGTAACTGTTTTAAAAATAGTATTTTTCTTAAATTTTCTTGAAAAGTGATATTCTTCTAATATAAATTGTACGAAATTTGAAAAAAAAAAACTAACTTCCGTATTTTTGTATTTGTTTTGGTTTTTTTACTGTAAAAGTGGTAGAAATGGGGTTAAGGCTCTCTCCTAGAGACGGGCCAATCTGCTTGGAACTTTCATCATTAGTTGTTTATTCCTTTTCAATTTTCAAAGTTATTAGCTCACAACATTTATAATTGTATAAATTCTCTATAATAGCTCATTATGGCATTTAGAATTAAGTCAACCACTATTGGATGTATATAGCTTATTCTCTTTGTTTTGGGGTTTTCCTGATTTTTAGAATTAACCCTTAAGCATGATACTGCATCAATTAATTATGGGGTTAACACCGTCAGTTAAGAGCAGAAATTAGGCGAAGAAGTGGACACAGGCGCCAAAGGCTCCAGAGGCTTGGCGCCGCAGCGCCAATGAGTGGCGCCACAGCTCCAGGAAAATGGCGCCGCAGTGCCAGGTGCGCGGCGCCGCGGCGCCATGGCATCAATACCTTGGCGCCGCAGCGCCAGGTGCACGGCGCCGTAACATCAATACCTTGGCGCCGCAGCGCCAAACGCACGGTGCCGCGGCACCAGGTGAATTTTTCACCACGCAACACGGCATCGTGGACCATTTGAAGACCTCCTTATCATATGTGTCAAGACCTAAAGGATGGTTGTATAATTTAGTGACATCTCATCCCCTTATAACTTAAGTTATCTTACTTGTTAAGGCATTATTTGCCTATAAATAGAGGACCCCCCTAGCTTGTAAGCAGATTTTTCAGCATATAAATCATAAGACAATTTTCTTTGCTCTCACGCTCTCTCTCTCTTTCATTCTTGCTCTTAGTGTTG
>JXTC01000006.1:1111997-1157877 GCA_002914845.1 Trema orientale
CTATACACTAACCTTAATCTCAATTTTCTTCTGTTTTGTTTTAATTAATCACAGGTCTCGTTAATTAATCAGAACACAAGGTCCGATCCCGAACAGTAGTCAAATTTCAACCAAAGAATTCGACCCATCAACCACTATAATTTATCTATATCGAGTTAAACGACCATTACACAAAATGCCGTCAACACTGATATTAATGCACTATATCACTACATATCTCATTCTCTCACACTGCAGTCAGTGTTTGACAGGATCCAAAAGAAAGCATTCTTTGCACAACTTATAACCTCAGACCTCTGGGACACGTACAGTTTGGGCACATAGAAGAAAATTATCTCTCTACTTAAATGACTCCATAAAGAGGCTTCATATGGACCTATTGTTTTTCATTTCCTCTACTCTTTCCACTGCCAGAATTTTAATTTCAGTACCTAAATCAACTTCGACTTCACTGAATTAGCTTGTCCTTTCTAAATTCTAATATAACCTGTTTTTTTTGTCAGAAATTAGAATGTCCTTTTGTTTTTACACTTCGTTTTTATATAATGTCCATTTTTTTTTCTCCTTTTATAACTAAATGTTTGAGTATATATACTTTTATAATTGGTATATTTATATCAGCTTTAGTTTATGAGATGAGTATATTAGTTTTATATTGTGTAAATCATATTCTACACTTAGTATATCTAATAATATACTAGACATTTTGTTATAGTATTTAACCAACAGATTTTCCATTGTGTTTTTGTTTCTTTGGGTTAGACCAAATATTATTTTGTAAAGGATTATCTACGACCACAGAGATACATTATATACAACTATTTATTATTAGTCCATTGCATGTGATATGTTTTTTCGCATAGTAAACCCACACTTTAATGTCATCTAGGAAAAACTATTCACTTGCTTTTTATAAGGGTTAGTCACATTTTTATATTTTATATTTTGACTATTTATTTAATTTATACTTCATATTTTGACAGCATTGTCCTTTAGATTTAAACTTTATGACAAATTTACACCCTCTATGTGAGTTTACGAAAATACATTTTAAAATTCAAACATATATATTAAAAGATAATTTAAATTTAAAACTAAATTAAATCAACAACTAAAATAATAAATATTGAAAAAAATCAAACAATTCAATTAAATGTACATAAAATGCGGAAATTTTTTAGAATTTATAAATTTAATTATTAAATTTAATTTGTTATATTAGAATTTATTTTAAAATGCATACGTTTGAATTGTAAAAGGATATTCTAGTAAGTTTAGGTAAAAAATGGCGTTTGACATAGAGAAGTAAAAACTTTTCAGAAATTTTTAGTTTGAAGGACAATATTGATATTAACCAAATATAAAGTATAAATTGAAAAACAATCAAAATATAAGGCATACAAAAATGTAATTAATCTTGAAATAATAGAAAGAGAGGCATGCTTGCAAGTCTTGAGGGCCGAGCTAAGCCAGTTCTTTTAGGGCGTGTTTGGAACGTCGGATTATAGAGGGACTGGATGGGAGGACAAATAATCCCATGTTTGGGTTGAAATAAGAGGACATAGGATTGGATTAAAATAATCCGGTCCAAAATTAATCCCCATAATTTATCTCTTCCAGAATTTGGGATTGGGAAGGATCAGAGTGTTTCACGCCTCCTCTCCCTCTTGCTAGCTCACTCGTTTTTCTTCCTTCTTTTATCCATCTCTGCTCGGTGCCGTGAGCACGAAGGCCTGGCTCTCAAAGTTTCAAGTCTCTCTCTTCCGCCATTGAAGCTCTACTATCAAAGCTTCCTATTACTCACCTCTACTTCCTCTATACAGCTCTATAGACCAGTCCCTCAACTATTGGTATGCATTCTTCTCTCTTGGTTCTATCTCTTTCACCCGCACAAACAGATTTATATCTACTAGGTCTCTGGTATTCTTTGCTAGATTTTTCCATGAATTTGAGAAAGCATATACTTTTTCTTCGTATGAATCAGAAGCATTTGTTTTCTTCTATGGAGTTTGATTATTGAGATACCACGAGCTGTAATCTCTTGAATTCGGTGACCAAAATCGGGAGTTACTTGGGTCTAGTTTTTAGCTCTGGTTCTTGGGTTTTCTGGATCTAGAGCCAAGAAAATTGAGTAATTAAACTAGTTTATTTATTTCTTTCCAAGCCTATGAGTTTAGAAATTGCATACTTCTTCTTCTTAATATTTAATGGTATTAAGTTTCCAATTACCCATATTCGTTATTGGATTTTTTTAAATTTTTTTTCATTTTTATAGTGGTTGTGCATATTTGATTTTGTGCTAACAAAGTGTTCGATAGAATGCCTGATAGAAATTTTGAGTTGATTAGAATCAATAGAACCTGATATTATTACTTGTGTTTCATAACCCAAGGGTATGCTCTAACTTCTTAGCTTCGATTTTATTTTTCAGGTTTTTTATTTTCTTTTTTAAGCTAACATTTGGTTCTGTAGTTCTATTATGGTCATTGGAAGACATAGGATTTATCTAGGATCAGAAAATTGTATGTGTTCTTAAGATGATTAGTTTATCTATAAAATGGTTCCAGGGAAGAAAACCAGAGCCTTAAGATATAATTGAGAACTTAAACCATAATCTAACTGGTGTGTCTATAATTCTGTCTATATATAGGCCCATATGTGTTCTGCTATAACTAATTCTTGATATCAAACTAAGATAACTAAACTAATAGAACCTAATATTATTAGGTGTGTTGTTACTTATATTTTCTTAATCTGCATGATAGGGTAAATGGGTAGTCAGATTTAATAGAGAGAGAGAGAGAGAGATCTGCATGATAGGGTAAATGGGTAGTCAGATTTAATAGAGAGAGAGAGAGAGAGAGAGAGAGAGAGAGAGAGAGAGAGAGAGTGTACAAACTTGTTTTGTATCCCAACTTAAAAAAAAATGTAGGATTCTACCTTCAAATGATAACAAGGGTTTGTTTGGAGCTGTGGGAGTGCATACATGCTTTCTGAATGAGCCTTTTTCTGAATCAGTACTTCACTTTTTTGTTCTCTTTTTAGGTTTTACATCTTGCTGTATGCCTTTAAGTAGTAGCTTTGCGATGTTTGTATATTACATGTTGTTGTTTGATTATGTCACTGAATTTTGCATGCACAATTCTGAGCATCTTTTGGATTCAATTTTTGTACTCATGGAATTTCTTGTTTAGACCACTTTCTTGTTGCACTAGTACTTATGAACCAAGTGTTAAGAACCAATGGCACATTACCTAATCAATTTTGTTTTTAATTTCGTTTCCAGTTGTGGGTTTGTAATTGCATGATCATTAATTATGTACTGTAACGTAAGTTCTCTAAAATATTAATAAAAAGCTAGCTATTAATTTCCATGTTCATGAGATTTCTAGTACTATATATTGAATTTGGGCAATCAACAGACGAGGGAGCAAGTGCCCTGAGTCATATTCCTCATCTTCTTGGTATGTATATGTTCTGATTTGTTAAACTATCTTGTACTATGCCTTTGTTATACTGATTTAGTATGTATCATTTGAAAGAGAACCATCCAAGAATGATCTATAAATTGCTCTTGGTTTCTCACTTTGACCACTTGTTGCAGGACCGTTATGCTAACTATGTCATTCAATCTGCTCTTGAAATTACAGAGGCAAGGAGTTTAAATCGAAGTCTTACAAACCCCACTTTCTCATTCTCTATATCATGAGTGCATTATGTGGAGAGAGAACTTGGCAACATAGATGTCTAATGAGTGAAGAGCAAATATGGGGTCATTAAGCATGAGAAGTTAATTAAGACTTAAGTGATTCGTTTCTTTTACAAGAATTTTAGATTTCCCAAAGACACAGATTTGTATTTGACTATTTTATTCTCCATCTTATTTCTTTGTGATGAATATTTGATATATAAAATAACCATTTAATCTTTATTTTTTTCTTCTCTCTTTTGACTATTTACTTTATTTTGTGAATATGGATTTTTAATATTGTATATGAATCTAGTATTATTCTCATTGTGAATCTACCATATATGTAATTGTTAAAAATCAATTTGTTAAAATTTGTAATTTTAAAATTTGAATTTTAGAATATTATTTTTAAATTTTAGAATATTATTCTCATTGTGAATCTACTACATAATTGTTAAAATTTACTTTGTTAAAATTTGTTATTTTAAAATTTAATTTTAAAATTTTTTAGTCAATTTGTTAAATGATCTTAAAAAAAATTCCAATTTCTTATTTAGAATTTAAATTAGTTTTTAATTTATTTATAATTAATAAAAAATAATTTACTTATTTATTTATAGTTTTTTAAAATAAAACCTCAAAGTTTGTTAATTTATTAAAAAAATATGAAACACATGATCTAATCCTATCCTATCAAAAAGTAGTACACCAAATATGGGATAAGATTGTATTAAACCATATCCTATCCCGTCCCATTCAATCCAATCCAATCTATTAAAATAGTCTTATCCAATCCTATCTTATCCTGCATGCTAAACGAAGTCTTAACAAATAGCCTTGGAAGGCCACGGTTCGCGTCTAGCACGACCTTAAGGGAAATAGACGAAGTTAGGAGTTCCCTTGGGTTGAAATGATATTTTAGGACCATTTTTTAGGTTTTTTGTTTTTTGTATTTTTTTCCCAGAATTAGGCATAAAATTTCATGATCTTTTATAATCTCTTATGACTTTTTTGTTCCATCTTTTGTCACCGTTACAAAAAGTTAATAACTTTTATAATAAATTAAAAAAGTCGTTTAGAAAATTAATCATAAAAGTGTTATTCTACCTCAAATTACTTCAACCCAAGTCCAAACTTTAGGTGGCATAAAAGATAGAAATATGATAACTTATTTAGAAATTACTAGTCTTGAAAAAGTTATTATGAAAAGTAGTCGAAAGAACCATTTTGGAAAAAAAAAAAAAATCAATTATGTTATTGCCTTTTGAGAAAAGGACATGGATAAGACTAGTTGGGGTCTTTTAGTCGTTTTTAAGACTAGGTTGATATAATGTGTTTTTTAAGACCAAAACTTAGGACTGAGTGGAGAGAGAAAGAAAACTGTTTCCAAATCTACCCTTGGTCAAAAGTAAATTGGTAGGTGAAGTATTAAATGATTCTCTCTCTCTCTCCAAGCTAACACCTTTTTCTCTCTTTCTTTTGTATTTTCATTCTCTCTTCTTCTTCTTCTTCATCATCATCTGTTCTCTCTCTGAAAATCATATGATTGGTTTCCTTCTCTAGAGGACCATGAAAGTTTTAAACCGTGAACCCGATTAATCTCTCTATCTCTATGTCTCATTGTATTTCATTTCACATTCTCTTTTTCTCTTTCTATCTCTCTCTCTCTCTTCTAGTCTATACTTTCTCTCTCCAGCTCTCTTTCTCTCTTTGTTAATAATTGTATTTCTTTACAACTATTTAACTATTTTGTAGGAGAAAAAAAACTTAGGTAGAAAATTAGAGGATTGTATTGGGGAATTATTTGGATTTTGAAGATAAGTAATAAAGTTTTGTTCAAGATTTATTTTTTATGGTTAATATTGAGTAAGTAATATTTAAAAGAGAACCATAACACTGATCTGGGCATTATTATACTAAAACTTCCATGTTTTGGTATATTCATCATCTTTTTAATATCTTGTAGATCTCGTTGTGACATCATGGGTCAAGATGAAATTGACCTCAGGTCAAGATCCCATAGACCTTTGGTCAAGATTATATTACTTTGAAGAGGTAAGTCAAACTGATGTTGACTTATGGTCAAAATTAACTTGACCTTAAGTCAGCATCATCTTGACCTTTGGCCAATATCATATTGAATCAACTGGTAAGGACTCAGTCAAGCAAAAGTATTCGTGCTGTGGCAATTCAGAGTATAAGAGGCAAATATGCCCTAGTCCGATTCCACTTTGTAGCACGATTAATAAATCTACAGACCATCCTACAAGAATGTGACAAGAGGATCCTGAGTTAGGGTCAAGATGTTCTTGACCCGATGTCCAAAAGATATTAACTTAAGGAAAAAAGTGCTTGACTTGAAGTCAACCACATTTTCAGTAGGGCTTATAAAGTGTTATATGAAACTTGGTCACGATGTTATATATGATGTGTTTTTAAATTTATAAATTGAAATTTATTGAACCAATGTCAAGATTTTCTTGTTTGGGATCAAAAAGTTTGTTATATATTTTTTTTTCCAATTCATTAATTAAGTAAAAAAACGTATTAACCCCCATATCAAGAATTTCTTGAATGTGGTCATAATCTCTTTAATCTAAAAATTTAATACAATTTTATGTGCTTATCAATTCAAGAAATTCTTGACCTTGGGTTAAGTAATACTTGCTTTGAAGTCAAGATATTCTTTATCTAGAGTCAAGATAGATCTGACATAGAGTCAAATTTTTCTTGACCTGAAGTAATAAATAATGTCTTTATCAAATGCATTGAATTTCACTGAAACATTTGCTGAATAGATGACTTTTAGCAAAATGATAGTAATCGAATATACCAAAAATATAAGTAAATACTGAATACTGTTCACTAATCAAAGAAACCACAAGCCAAAAAAAGGAAAAAAAGGAAGTAATTGTCTGAACTACAATCAAAATAAAGTATTGTCTTTGCTTTCCTAAATTGAGTCACTCCTATCGGTCAGTTTTGGCATAGTCCTTATATTTCTGTAATCCATGATAATATAATTCCTGTATAAGCTTATGATGCAACTAGCTTGTCGGACATTAGGAACTCAACATACTTGATGACAAACATATCACAGTCTCTCCTGAATAATTGTAAAACATCAAGTTAAATAAAACAATAGCATCAAGTGAGGGTCAAGTGAGACTTGACCCGAGGTCGAGAACTCCCTGACCCAAGGTCAAGGAGCACTTGACCCAAGATGTCAAAAGCTTCTTGACCTCAACCAGAGAAATTCAAATAAATAGGAGGTCAAGAACTTTTGACCTAATAGTCAAGGGCTTTTTGACCAAAAGGTCATGGAGCTCTTGACGTGAGGCCAAGAAGCACTTGACAAGAGTCAAGAAGATTTTAACTAGGGGCAAGAGGCACTTGGCTCAGGTCAGAGTTGAGAAACACTTGGCTTGGGTGCATAACTTCTGGACCTGAGAAACTTAACCTGAGTCAAGAACTTTTTGACCTCAGGTGAGGATATTCTTGACCCCATTGAAACATCAACTTCTGAAATATTCAGTCCATTCGAAGAAGTCAAGATAGCTTTTTTCCTAACTTGCAATGTCAAAAAATAAGGATTTTCGCATAAATATAAAAAACTAATCTTTGCTTCCTCATATGCAACTTCTATCGCACTTTTGCCTTTAAAATTGGTCGGGTTTTGCTCAGGGATAATGGGCTTCAGCATAAGAGTCTTCGCCGGAGAGTTAGATGAGGACTTCGTCTTCTTTCCAACCGACGACGTGCCTGCAGTTTTTGAAGAGGGCTTCTTAGGTTCTCGACGGGTCTTCCCCTTTATCAGATTTTTTGGTTTCATTGAAGAAAAGAGAAAAGCTTCTTGACGAAAATAGATGTGAAATTTTCGAGTTTAAATTGAGGCGATGTTTGGGTAGTTTTTGAATTCGGTTTTAAGAGGTTTTTTTCTTCTGATTTCAGAGAGAAAATGGAGAGAGAAATGAGAGAAAATGGATATTTAAGGTTTTACGGAAAAGTGTATGAAACATGTCAAATCTGGTAGGGTCATGTCAGAAAATGATTGGATTAAAGAAGGGGTATTACCGTGTTTCATACTATGTGGGTTCCATTTTTCAGTCCTAAGAAAATTTATTGAAAAAGGTGGTCTTAAAAAAGACATTTTGGCCCTATTTAGTCCTATCCATGTCTTTTTCTCTTGCCTTTTTCCTAGGCAGGGGCCCAACTTGACCCATTCTTTTTTCTTTTAGCATTTATAAAACTATCTCTTTTTGACCTCATTTTTAGGACATATTTAATAGATATCGGTTTTTTTATTACTTTCTCTTTTTTAAAATAATCATTTTTTATTACATCAATTTTTTTCTTATTAATTTTTATAGTAAATCAATATATATTAATATATTAATTTTATATCAGTATATTAATTTTTGTTTATTAATGTATTGATTTCATATTAACATACTAATTATTGTTCGTTAGTTTATCAGTTTTATATAAAGTTTATCAATACATAAGTTTTTTTCTCTATAAATTGGTAAATATTCAAAAATGGATATATTTTAGCTTTTATTGATTCACTTAGCTATTTTACCTTTTTTTTTTTTTTTTCTAAATTTGTCTATTTTTTTAATACTGTTTAGAAAATCGCAACTTTTTAAACTTGAACTAAAACTACAATTAGAAGTGGCAAAATAAGCGGGTGACAGACCAACTCGTCTAAGAAAGCGAGTCCGGCTGGCTTGGCACGAAAATTTAAAAGGGGAGCACAGCCCAGCCCGGCCGGGCTCCTAGGCGGGTTGGGCCGGACCCGCTATAAAAAAAAATATTATTATATGTATAATTAGTTAAAATATTAGAAATTTGAAAATAAAATTTATGAAAAAATAAATAATACATTATGTTTTTTTTCCTATTGATAAAAAATTAAAAATAATTAAATAAGTTATAAGTATATAAGTTGAATAGTTGATAAAAAAAATGTTTAAAAGAAAAATCTTGAGAAAATTATTTAGAATTAAATTGAAATTTGAAAGTGTGAAAAAAAGAGTGGGGAAATGTGTATTTATAAGTATTGAAAAAAGTTTTTTATTTAAATTTATTTAAAAATATTTTTTTTAAAAAAAATAAAATTATTTTTGACGGGCCTAGATATATAGGCCTAGCCCGGCCCTAAACTAGGACGAAACCGAGTCCAAGCCCATTCCATTGCGGGCCGAGCCGGACCAGCTCGCGGATCACAGTGATGGGCCGGCCCATTTTGTCACTCCTAACCGCAACCATTTGCCTAAGAAGCTTCTTCTTTTTTTTTTTACCCCCCTTAATTTTGTAATAAAGGAACTCAGCCCATGGTTTAGCTCAACCTTAGTAGACGCAGTTCATTTTGTAATTTTTATTTTTAAATTATTTATAAAAGTAATGCCTAAATACAAAACATATTTATATAGTTTTAGTTATTTTTGTTAATTTTTGTATTAGTAATTTGACAAAAAAAATAAAAAAAAATATATATATATATACATGAATTAACGTGCATTTTCTAAAAAGGTTTATAATTAATGGATTCAACTCTTCACGAAAGAGGAGTACATATATTTGTCTGGCCTAACTCGCTTTGAGAAATTAAGGAGACATCATCAACTCAATTTTTTTGTTTTTGGGTTCAAACCAATCTTACTTAGGTTTGGTTTTAATTATCGGTTTTGGGTTCAATTCATTTTGAAGCTTTTTATAATAATAATAATAAAAATAACAACAATAATAATAATATAAAGAAATGTTGAGCCACAAAACACTACGTTTTCTATTTAAGTAATGCTATGAGCACTATATGGTACTTAACGTACATGATGTGTATATTTCATTATATGGTACTTAACGTATATGATGTGTATATCTATTATTGGTAGAGTACTATAATTAATAGACAGGATCCTACACGGGTCGCACTTAGAGTTGCAAATATGGGTCTGGCCAAACGGGTCGGCCCGCAAATTTGGCCCGTGCTCGGCCTGACACTATTCACGACCCGGGCCCAGCGCGAAATAAAGTCGGGTCGGGTTGGATTGAGGTTGTGAGGCTTGGCTGGCTCAGTGGTCAATTTTTTTCATATAAAACTGATAGGCTAGGATTCATTGAGTATACCTGAGTCCATGATAGAAACTGTAATCTGGATGATGAACCGAAGACGGAAGTGTAAGTAATTGACTGTATGATTACCTGAGGGTTTAGTCTTTTACACATCCTGATCCCTAAAGTACTCAGATGGAACTCTCTGTAACCGATAGCAGGCCATAAAGAGAATGAGCGTACGTGAAAAGGTGGTGGGGATCATAACCCTAATATTATCTTTATATAGTGCCTTGTTGGGTATCCATCATACCCAACTGGGTGACTAACAGGGTATCCACATTAGTATCCATACCCAGTTAGATATCTTGACCCAGCCTTATTACATCACTTATTAGGTCTGCTTAAGAATAATATGGCCCAATACAATTGTTTAAAATATGTGGCCCAACATAGGAAATAGAATTTCCTAACAATCTCTCACTTGGGTCACATATGAACCAAATACAATTGTATTGCAAAACTGAAGTATGGCCATGAATATGCCATATTATTCCTGAATATCCCCGAAGTTGTAATCCCGTCCATCAGATATATTAGTACGAAACCAAACGCTCCTCGGTGCACTTATTTAGATGGCAACTAGAACCCTCAATGATTATCATACTAATACACCCGAATGACACAGATTGAGTATGGAATGTGGCATGGAAATTATACGCAACGTAATTTACCATACCTATTTCCAACTGGTCCACCTGAAACTTTATTGAGATCGACCTTAGTCTTTTCTCTTTAGTGCATTACCGTAAATCTTATTATTAACTACAATGGGAAAGCAAGAAAATATGAAATGCATTATATAATATATAATGAACAGAGTCTACAATAAAAATCATCATCAACCAAAATACTGCAGTATACAAATATAAACAAGTATCACACAATAAGCATCTAAACTAAATTACATACTCCCATTAAAACTGCACACTATCCAAAAATATAACACCCATACGAGCAGTATGCTCATAAAAGACTTTAGGTAGTAAACCTTTGGTGAGCGGATCTGCTATCATAGAGTTTGTACCGACATACTCAATTGACACTAAATGACTCTGAACTCTCTCTTTTACAGCTAGGAACTTAATGTCAACGTGCCTTGACTTTGATGAGCTCCTATTGCTGTTAGAGTATAAGACTGCAGAGTTATTGTCACAATAAAGTTTCAATGGCCTCTCAATGCTATTTACTATATACAGCCCGGTGATAAAGTTTCGTAGCCATATTTCCTGATTGGATGCCTCATAACAAGCTATGAATTTTGCCTCCATAGTTGAAGTAGCTACGAGTGTCTGCTTGGCACTCTTCCACAAAATAGCTCCTCTAGCTAAAAGAAAGACATAGCCCGATGTCGATCTCTTACTGTCTAGATATCCTGCAAAATCAGAGTCAGATTACCCAATGATCTCCAAAATATCCGATCTCTGATAAGTAAGCATGTATTTCTTTGTTCCATGTAAATGCCTCATAGCCCTCTTTACTGCCTTCTATGATCCACTTCAGGGTTACTTATATATCTGCCCAACATGCCAACTATGAACGTAAGATCCGGATGCGTACATACCTGAGTATATATCAGACTCTCTACAACCGAAGTATAAGGAAACTTTTGCATAGCTTTTTTATTAATATCATTCTTGGGGCTTTGGCTGAGGCTAAATTTATCTCTCTTAGACACTAGAGTGTCTGTTGGTGCATACTTATTCATACTAAACCTATTGAGTACCCTCTCGATATAGCTCTTTTGTGATAACCCAAGGATGCCCCGAGAGCGATCTCACTATATTTGTATATCTAATATAAAAGAGGCGACTCCAAGATCTTTCATTTCAAAATTCTTTTCAAGAAATCTCTTGGTGTCGTGTAATAAGCCTATATCACTACTTGCCAATAGTATATCATCAACATAAAGTACCAAGAAGATAAACTTACTCCCACTGAACTTATGATATACATAATCATCAACAGGATTCACCTCAAAACCGAACGAGAGAATTTCTTTATGAAATTTATGATACCGTTGACAGGAAGCCTGCTTGAGACCATAGATGAACTTTTTGAGTTTGCAAACTATAGACTTTAGATCTCCCGATACAAAGTTTTCTGGTTGCACCATATATATCGTCTCTTCAATGTCACCATTGGGAAACGCTGTCTTAACATCCATCTGATGAAGCTCAGGATCATAATGAGCCACAAGTGCCATAATAACTTTAAAGGAGTCCTTTGAAGCAACCGGAGAGAAGGTCTCTTTAAAGTCAATGCCTTCCTTATGAGTAAAGCCTTTAGCGACAAGACATGCCTTATATCTCTCAACATTGCCGTTCGAATCCTATTTGGTCTTAAATATCCATTTGCAACCAATGGACTTCGAATCTTCAGGCAATTTGACGAGATCCCAAACGCCATTGTCTCTCATAGACTTCATTTCCTCATTCATGGCATTGATCCACTTTTGAGAATTGGAACTTTGTTTGACTTATGTGAAGTTGATTGGATCATCTTCCACTATCCCAATGTCAAACTCATGTTCCTGGAGATATACAACATAGTCATCCGGAATTGCACTTCTCCTTTCTCTAGTGGACCTCCTTAAAGGCACTAGTTCTTGATGCTGTTGAGTTTTCTTTATAAGAGCATTTATCTCAACTGGGACAGAAACCTCCTGAACATTATCTTGAACCAGAGCGATTGCATCTTGTACAATGATATTATCAGGAATAGGATCCTGAGTATCCTGACCATTGTCAATAGCAACCATAGGAAGAGGAATGAATTCTTCTTCAAAAACATTGTCCCTAACCTTATCTTCCCTCTGCCGTCTCAAAGAAAGACTTTACTGTGGGATTATAAAACTTATAGCCTCTGGATCTTTCAGAATACCCTACAAAGTAGCAACTTACAGTTCTTGAGTCCAGTTTCTTTTTATTTGGCCTATAAGGCCTTGCCTCAGCTGGACAATCCCAAATATGTAAATGACTTATACTGGGTTTCCGCCCAATCCAGAGTTCATAAGGGATTTTTGCTACTATTTTGGTCGGTACTCTGTTAAGGATATATGCTACAGTTTTGAGTGCGTCTCCCCAGAGTGATTCTGGTAAGTTGGAATGACTAATCATACTCCTTACTATATCTTTTAGTTTCCTATTGCGTCATTTAGCAACACCATTTATGCTAGGTTTTCCAAGCATAGTGTATTGCAAGACGATACCGCACTCTTCTAAATACTTAGCAAAAGGCCCTGGATGTTGCTCATCTGATCCGTCGTACCAACCGTAGTACTTACCACTATGATCAAATTTGACAGCCTTAATTTTCTTATCAAGTTGATTTTCAACTTCAGCTTTATAAGCCTTAAATACGTCCAGTGATTGTGACTTCTCATAAATTAAGTATATGCACCTATAGCGAGAATAATCGTCTATGAACGTGATAAAGTACTATTGTCCATAGAGAATGGACCACAGATATCCGTATGTATCAATTCTAAGATGCTAGAGCTCCTGTTGGCACCTAATTTCCTAACGTTTGTCTGTTTTCATTTTATGCACTCAACGCAGATTCTAAAGTGTGCCAAATCAGGGACCAAGAATCCCATCAGACACAAGACGTTCAATTCTTTTTTTAGAAATGTGTTCTAAGCGTCTGTGCCACAGCATCAATGAGTTCTCATTAGTTAATTTTTGTTTTGTACCTCTTGAATTAACATGCAAAGTTTCATTAAAGGAGGGATGGGTATTTAACATATATAAGTTGTCATTAAAAAAACCGGTACCAACAACAATTGAATCACACATAAGACTAAATAAATTATTTCTGAAAGAACAAGTAAATCCAGATTTGTCCAATATAGAAATAGAAACCAAATTCCGCCTTAAAGAAGGTACCACAAAAGTCTCGTATAAATCTAAATGTTTTTCAGAATTCAAAAAAAAACCTAAAATGCCCTATGGTCTCCACCGAAACTGTTTGTCCGTCGCCCACATAGATGACTCTTTTATCATTACTTGGCTTCCAGCTCCACAAGCAACCCTGCATAGAAATAATAACATGAGTAGTAGCACCAAAATCTACCCATCAAGTGTCCTTAGGTACAGAAGTTAAATTAACTTCAGAATAAATATAAATGAGAAGCTAACCCTTATTAATACGCCAAGCTTTGTATTTAGCGCATTCCTTCTTCATGTATCCACTTTTTCCACAAAAGAAGCAACCTTGCTCATCTTGCTTCTTCTGTGTCTTAGCAGGTGGAGCTACTGCAGCTTCCTTACCTTTATCAATTTTCCTCTTCTTTGCCTTAGAGGTAGTGATCAAGTTAGCACTTTCAAGCCTTATAGATTTGATTTTCTCTTCTTCCTGAATACAAATGGCTATTAATTCATTAATATTCTATTTGTCCTTTTGGGCATTGTATATGGTCTATAAGTTCCCAGGCCATAAGTAAATCCTCATTAATTTCTAACTTGAATCCCTTAAGCTTGCAAGCCAAATGAGATATCAGCATGATGTACTCCCTTATATTTTCTTTGCCACTGTACCTCATTGAGATGAGTTTCCCGAAGGTACTAATCATCTCACCCTTTTCATTCTTGAGATATAATTTCTCAACAGCAGCAAGGAAATCCTTAGTATTTTCCTCGTTTGGCAAAGAGCCTCACATGATTTCCGGAATAGAGCACTTTATGATTATGACACTCATACGATTAGACTTTTCCCAAAGCTCAAAATTCTTTTTATCCTTAGTGGAACTTTCTTCCGTAAGAGCAGCGGGTTGGTCCTTTCTGAGTGCCATGTCAAGATCCATACAACCCAGTACGATCATGACATTCTCTTTCCAGGTCTTAAAATTTGTACCTGTAAGCACAGGAATGGTACACAAATTGGCAGTTACATTAGCAGCAGAAACTGAACAGAGAACATAATAGTACCATAAATTAAACATGCTCACAACTTAAATGTCATATATAGGCATACAATTTAATCACAAAATATGTAAATATGACATATATCACATAATCACATAAGGTGGGCTACCATCACAAGATACATAGCGCAATATTAATAGGCCTTCCTTTGGGCCGACGTATTAACTTGCAAGTGGTACTCTCAGGTATAATAATCAAATACTGACGGTAAATCCTGTCAAATAATAAACCTTCCTTTGGACCGATTTATTGTCCATAAGGAAACTAAACAACCGTCACATACTCATTATCACAGGTGTGTTTATTGTCGTGCCAAATAACCACTTTTCTTTGGGCCGATAGTTATTCGCATTAACAACAAACCAATAATATCTTTATACATTAGACTAAACAAAATTACACAACAGAGGTTATTTTGGCAACATGTTGCTTTATCGTATTTATTCTAACATATAAGACAAATAGTGCAAAGAAAATTAACCGAAATGCTCGAAAATCGACCAAAAATTAGTCGAAAAACTGAAATTTTCTTTGCTGGCAGAATCGGTCGAGCGATTCTGCCAGTTTCGATTTACTGCTTGGTTGACAGAAAACCACAGAGACGAAATGTGGCTTTCTGTAACTTTCGGTCGACCGAAAAGTCACTTTCGGTCGACCGAATTTGACAGTGACCAAATTGTCAGATTCGATCTCTGAAATTGGCTCATTACTTTATCAACTCTTGAACCAAATAGGATTTTTAACGGACAAAGTGTGGGTTGTTTTAGTCCTTAATAGGTCGAAAATGGGTGAAACTCCATGATTTAATTAAAAAATAACCAAAATCTGCCAAAAATTCGACCCAAAACTAAAATTTTCCTGTGTGAATAGTGTTTTCGATAGACCGGAAACCAGAATCGGTCTACCAAAAACACTATTCATATTACGGATTTAAAAAATTTCAGATCCACTTAAATGGCTTCAAACATCAAAATAAACCCGAAAATGATGTTTTTGGCCCTAAATCCGAAATATGAACGACCCAAAAGCCAAAACCTAACCCTTATAGCATCAAATACTCAATAAATCATGTAAAATCATATATCATGCATGTATAATCTAAACCCTAGAAATCCAAATAGGCGTAGATTATGAAAACTACAGACATGCATGAAAACCTAATCAATTTTAACATGAAATCCCGTTCTGATACCACTTGTTGAAGTGAATATGGGATTGCAAATACTAAATACAAACCCTAGATCATTCATGTAAAACTGATAGGTTAAGATTTATTGAGTATACTTGAGTCCATGATAGAAACTGTAATCTGGATGATGAACCGAAGGCGGAAGCGTAAGAAATTGACTGTATGATTACCTGAGGGTTTGGTCTTCTACATATCCTAATCCCTAAAACACTCAGATGGAACTCTCTATAACTGATGGCAGGTCACAGAGAGAATGAGCGTACGTGAAAAGGTGGTGGGGACCGTAACCCTAATGTTATCTTTATATAGTCCCATGTTGGGTATCCATCACATCAACTGGATGACTAACAGGGTATCCATATTGGTGTCCATACCCAGTTGGATATCTTAACCCAACCTTATTAAATCATGGGTTTTGAATACTTATACCTACTTGTCAAAAAATATTACCAAATTTATGACTTTTCAAAAATAATAAAAATCCGTACGACCTTTTTATGGCATTTTTCTAAATACTTTGGAAGCTAGAAAATGTGGTGGTATTTTAGTAAATAAGTCATCTTTTTTTTTTTTTTACAGGAAACCAAAAAGGTTTCCTGGAAACTAATTTAGTTTAATTTAGTTTCCTATTAGCGGAATGTTCTATAAATAAGTAAATTACAGGAAACTACAAAGGTTTCTTGGAAACCAGTTTGGTTTCTTTTAGCCGAAAGTCTTGTACATAAGTAAATCATAGGAAAGCACAAAGGTTTCCTGGAAACCAGTTTGGTTTCCTTTAGCCCTTTGTGCTTTCCTTTAGCCGAATATTCTGTATGTAAATAAATCACATGAAACCATGAACATTTTCGAGAAACTATTGTGTTTTCTTTTTTTTACAGAATATCATGTAGTTATATAAATCAC
The DNA here is from genome assembly GCA_002914845.1 of Trema orientale. Classification (NCBI taxonomy): domain Eukaryota; kingdom Viridiplantae; phylum Streptophyta; class Magnoliopsida; order Rosales; family Cannabaceae; genus Trema; species Trema orientale. Next base: position 1,128,823 of record JXTC01000006.1, read on the forward strand.
AGGAAACTATTGTGGTTTCCTTTTAGCAGAATGCCATGTAGCTAAGTAAATCATAGGAAACCACGAAAGTTTCTTAGAACTATTGTAGTTTCTTTTTCAAATCACGGGAAACAATGAAAGTTTCCTGAAAGTTATTGTAATTTCCTTTTTGAAGAATACCCTGTACCAAGAATTTGGTAAGACATTGAGTAAGAATGCTGAAGAATATGATCAAGTTCTCAAATTAAGTAATTGTATTTTTGAAGTAAAAGCAACAAAAATAAATATTAGTTTTTGGATTCTGACAACTAGTTTCCAATAACCAAATTGGTTTCTAGTAATCAATAATTGAATTAACTAAATAGTTATACTGTTTATGATAGAAACTAATTTAGTTTTCAGTTTTTATTAACTAAATAGTTATGATATTTATGGTGGAAACTAATATGATTGTTGGTTTTTAGTAACCAATTTGGTTTCTAATTTCCAAAAACAGTTTATGATTTCTAATAATAAATTGGTAATTAGTTTTAAGAGTGATCAGTTACGAGTGAACTAGTAGCAAAAAGAAACAAGAAAAAATAAAAATTCTAAGACGTTATTTGGTTTTTCTTAGTAATAATTTGTTATTTTTCTAAAAAAAGGTAGTATAAAAATAAGTAAAAGTTTGGACATAGTATTCTTAGTATTATTTATCAAAAGATAGTACCAGATATCTTTTTCTCTTAAATCACTTATTAGGTCTGCTTAAGAAAAATATGGCCAAATACAATTGTTTAAAATATGTAGCCCAACGTAAGAGGTTGATAAAATTTTTTTTGACATTTTAATTAAGGTATCTAGCTAAAGTTATATAGATGACATGACAGTAAGGTATCAATGTTATCCATTGCCCATGGGCCGTGGTCCCATGGATATATTACCTACTACTCTAATTCATCCCCATGGGCCATGGTTATTAGTATATTATTATAGGGAAATTAAGGTAAGTAGGAGTCTTTTGCCTGTTTTTTACTTTTTTAGGAGTGATTCTCAAAATTTCTTTTCTAGGAGTCCAAGAGGAGCCAAAATACTAAAATACCTTTCCAGCTCAAAACACCCATTACCCAAACGTCAAATTCCCATCTTTCAACCTAAACCTAAACCTAATCTTCTCCTTTTCATCCATTGCCACCCAAGCTGCTGTGTAGCCTGAACACTCGACCCTCCCAAGCCGACCAAACCCAACCTACCTTCACCTCCTTCAATGCTTCTTTCTCTCTACCACCCTTTCCAAAAGCTACCACCCAAGCCGACCTCTGCCGCCCCCAAGATCTCGACTTCGGCCACCAGCTCGAGCAGCCACGTCTACACCTCTGGCTCTAACTACAAGATCTCTACCAACACATCCATCTTGAGCTGCATACATCTCCGCTCCAGCTCGAGCAGCCACGAAGAGCTTCCTCGCAAGTTTCGGAGGAAAAAGGTTTGACTACCTTTTTTTCGTTGGTTTTTAACTTTTTGTTATACTTTACCTACCTTCTACTTGATAAATTTCCTAAATGAAGTTTTCTTCACTTTGTAGTTCTGTAATGACTTTCATATGTTTGATGAATTGTCTAAATGAAATTTTTACTCGTTGACGACTTTTGTTTGTGTTAAAAATTGAATATTTTAGTATGTAATAATCAATGGGTGGAATATTGTGTGGTTTCAAATGATTTTGGGCTGAATTTGTGATTATAAATGGATTTTGGGACTGATTTTGTGTATTAGATTGATTTGTGACAATGACAGTTTTCTGTGTGATGGATCGTCACAAATTGTGCCGAAGAATGGTGGAGATCAAGAGGAAAGTGTAATTTTGTGTGTTTTTGGAATCATTTTGGACTGAATTTGTGACTACAAACGAATTTTAGGACTGATTTTTGTGTGTGTTGGATTGATTTGTGATAATGACAGTTTTTTGTATGTTGGATCGTCACAAATTATGACAATTTTTGTAAGGCATGCACAAATATTGTGACTAGCTGTCACAAATCAAGTTTTATTGCACAAAATTATGACTGTCATGAATTATGTATTTGGTATCACACATATATATATATATATATATATATATATATATATATATATATATATATATATATAAAGCCATTGAATTTGTTGTCCAATGTGAATGCGTATTTTGCTTTTATAAGGCAGACACAAAATTTGTGACAAATGGTCACAAATCAAGGTTACATGGTACANGTATCACATATATTGACTACTAATAGAGAAAATGTCATGATTTTTCTTATAAAATTAAATTTGTATTAAACAAATGTTACTACGCCATTGTTGCCCAATAGGGAATAATACTTATCTTCTTTTGTAATGTTGGTACAAATTTTATTACTAAGAGTCACAAATCACGATAACATGTCAAGATTGTACGTAATAAAATCTCACAATGTCCGTAACAACGTAAAATATACTGTGACCTTGAATCCCAAAATTGTGACCACGAGTCACAAATCGTGACTACTTCAAAGTTAGTAACAATGGAAAATAAAATTTCTTATTCTAAAAAAAAAATTCTTTAAAAAAATTTGAGATGATAAGCTGTCAAAAAATTGTGACAAGTGGTCACACAACTTGGTATTGCATAAGGGCATTTTCAGAATGAGCATTTTTTCTCTCTCCAAAAACTGCTAGAAATGTAATTTTTTGCTCCTAGAAAAGAAATTTTGAAAAACACTCCTAGAAAAATAAAATCAAGGCAGAACACTACTATCCACCTTAATTTCCCATTATTATACAGCTCCTCAAACTTAAAGCTGGGGGGTTTGACCGTTTGACTCGTGGTCCATACTCCATGGCCATTGTGTAGCCACCATGTAAGAAAAAAATAGAAAATTTTCAGTCAAAACCAAAATATCTTTAGCAGAGACACTCCCTTCGGCATTCTGGGCTCTTCGGTCAGGACTCAGGAGGGACGGGAGAGAGAGAGATGGGTTGGAGTGAGACAGTGAGAAATGCAGAGAAGTTGGTGGAGAAAGCCATGAAAGGGAACGATGCTTCCCACGACGCAGCCCACGTTTGGAGGGTCAGAGACCTCGCCCTCTCTCTCGCCCGCGACGAAGGCCTCTCCTCCAATCCAAACTCCATGCAAATCGTAAATCCATCTATCTATATTTCATTCTAGCTCTCTATTCTAAAATGGTTTTTTCTTATATATATATATATATTATACTGGGTCATTATTTTTCTGGGTTTATCGTTTTTCTTGGTCTGAATTGGTTTTTGCTATGGATTGTTTTGTATTAGAATGCAATACCCTTTTCTTGCCCATTTGCAAATTTTCAATATAAGAGCCAATAGTCTCTCTATAAATTCGACCCATTGTGTTATATAGGTGCTACATAAGTGGAGGACTATAATCTAAGTTTGTTTGTTTGTGTTATTAGATGATTTATGCATTTTTCTGTTTGACTTTTTTCTTAGTGCCCTTGCATATTTCTAATTTTAGCCTGTCTCCTTGACAGGTTGAGCTTGCTGCACTTCTCCATGATATAGGTTTGTAGCCAAATTTCTGAAAAAAACGAGTATGTTCTTGTTGCTGTTTGTGCAGAGGTTTTTGTTTTCCTTTTTACTCAGCAATTAGATCATCTCTAGGATCCATTTCCAGTTCAGTTCTCTATTTTCGACTAATTAAAATTTAACTTTGTTGCATACTAACAAACAATGGTATGTTTCTAAGATCAGTAATTAAGCTTAAGATTTACCTATGAGGGATAGGTCTGAAAGGTCAAGTTGTTATGCCCATGGAGGTCTCTTTTTCGATCTCTCATGGGGGACCTACCTAATAATATGCTAGAGATTTCTGCTTCCCAAAGAATGTAGGATTCAGCGGGTTTCACATGTTTAAAATGTATACTTGTTCATTTGTGTTTCACTGTTGTGTGCGGACATAGAACACGTGCATATCATAAGAAGTATATGTATTTCAATCCTTTATCTTAATGGAATCTACTGAAGTCCTGGTTCTTGCTGTGATTATTGCAGGTGATTACAAATATGTGAGGTTTGTGTTTGTTCTTGCTTCCTTGCTGGAATTCCCTTTGCAATATGCATAGAGTGCTTATGTGCAATCAAATAAATCTTTGCTGTTTCCTGAAAGTTTCTTTAGTATTGATTCATTATCTCCATCTGATGCGTGATGCTATTAGATTCTCAATTATGTCACTGTTTTTGTTGGACTACAGAGCATTTCATATGTATCCCCCCACCAATATATAGTTAAATGAAACTCTCTAGTTTTACGCCATTGTCATTGTTGAAATGCTCTGCTTGGTGTTTTTGTCTGGATCAGCTTATTCAAGTTTAAACATTTCGGTTATGAGGTTGCGACTTATTACCCCACTTATTGTCATGACTCATCGATTTATTACTGTTTTACTTGCTTTCTTGTGATGATTTCAAGTCACCACTTTGACATGTAGGGATCCATCTGAGGAGAGACTTGTTGAGAATTTTCTGGAGGAAGAAGGAATAGATGAGGAGAATAAAAATAAGATCTTAGGGATCATTACTGGCATGGGTAAGCTTTTCGGAGGCTGTTAGTCATGAATGGTGACCATGTCTTATTGCTCTGGTTATCTGCTTGTTCTTTTTATTTATTTTGCTGTTATCTCTTGGTACATAAGTGGTGGGCTGCAAACATTTCTACTTCTTGTCTCTCTCTTCAGTATATGCATGCACTGTGTGTAGTAAACACCTCTGCACTTCCAATTTTCAGGTTTCAAAGATGAGGTTGCTGGGTGTGGAATTGGTGAGAAGTCTCTAGAATTTGGGGTTGTACAAGATGCTGATCGTCTGGATGCAATTGGTGCTATTGGTAATAACATGTGGATTTGATAATTGGCCTCTTCTTTTATTACGATGATGGCTCAGTATTCAGATGCTTAATAAGAAATAGTCAGTTTTCCATTGCAAGTCGTACATTTTGCAAGTTTCAGTCTTTCTTCCGTCGTACTTTTCCAAGTTTAATGTAGTTGGCAAAAGTTCTTGTTTTCAACTTTATTGTGTTGCTGAAAGTTTTGGTTTTCTTTGGTCTCTAAAGTTAAAGTGCTAACTGCTTTTAGAATTGGAACATATTATGTGTTCATGTTTAGATGAGATGACTACAACTTGTTTCTCTACCCCAGGAATTGCTCGATGCTTTACGTTTGGTGGAAGCAGGAACAGAGTACTCCACGATCCTAACATCCAGCCCAGATCAGACTTATCCAAGGAACAGTATATGAAAAAAGATGAGCAGACTACTGTAAACCACTTCCATGAGAAGCTTCTTAAGCTTAAGGATATGATGAAAACGCAGGTACTTGGGTCGAGTTTAAATCAGAGCACAATACTGCACATCTGCCCCTCTCTCCTCCTTGCCCCTTTTTTCCCCTCTATTCCTAAACAAGTTTTGGTTATTGCTTTAGGCTGGACGCAGCAGGGCTGAGAGAAGGCACAAATTCATGGAGGAGTTTCTTAAAGAGTTCTATGAAGAGTGGAACGGGAAAGCTTGAAATGGAAGAGAAAGATTAAAACTGCTCATGTAATCTCTCTAATTTCCCAATAATGTTTCAGCAAATTTATTTTGAGTTTCCTCTCCAAGATGCAGGCAAACATTCAGACTTCTTTTGTTATGGATTATGCAGATGCAGAGTATATAATATACAAACAGTGATTTTTTCTTAAGGGGTGCCCTGAGTTGATGAATACCAGGCAATTAGACTATTATGTGGAGTTCAATTGTTCTCATTAGTTGGTTTGGTAGGAAGGACAATTAGAGGGAAAGGAGAGAAGAAAGGATTGAAAACCTCTCTGGATTGACTGATTAGCACTTTTTTCCTTCCTCGATATTCCTCTTTCTTAATTTTCTTTGAATCCCAATTTTCCTTCGTTCTTACCAAATATTCAGTCACATATAAGTAGAGATTGGATGATTTTCTAAGCCCCCCACCCAAAAAAACAGGGAAAAGACTGTCGTTTACCAACTTGCACCTATCTGATCTCCCTTGTCACACAGGGTTGCTGAACGATGCCCAAACATTCAACCAAACATGGGATGAGAGTTTTGGCTCTTCAGAAAACATAGGTTAGTTTTATTTTTCAACGCCACCTAGACAAGGATTGAATAATACTTACTATTAGTTAGTGTGATTTTCTTCAAGTTCTCCGAAAGGTCGCTTTGACAGTTTGACTAATGGACATTTAACTTGAATGAGAAGAATTATCTCGGAAAAAAAAAAAATAGAAGCTTAAATGCGACGATTGTTTGAAGTATAAATTATATAAACAAATAAATCATTACAACCAAGTAAGATTATTCTTCCAAATCACAACCTTAAAAGACAAATCACTAAACTAAATATGAACAATCCACTCCGATCTCACTCCCTTATTTAAAATCAACTTCCTCTTGTGATCATATCACTTTACACGTCTTGAATCATTTTCATGTATAGTCCACCACCTATGATAAAAAACCCATATATCTGTATATAACATCTAATAGTGAAAAAAAAAAAAAAAGCTGCTTGTGTCACCAATACTACTAAGCATTCCACACTAACAAAAATGTGGGTCCACATAAATTTTGTTGTGTCCCACACTAATAGAGTATGGCACTTAGCATGAGAGGTTGCATTCAGCATTTTTCAAAACCGAAAAGAAAAATTTACATTAATTATTATATTATATTATATTATTAATACATCACATCACATTATCTTGTATTAATCGACTTTTAACCTTTGAAGTAGATTTGGAGCTCAGATTCGTCACGCCTAGAGAGATTGACTTTCAATCCATGCTTCATGTACATAGTCAAGGCCAATTTAGGCACCACAGGATGGTTCTCCACAACCTTGACACGGTAACGGTAAATGATAGAAGCGGCAACAAACTTCATTTGGTAGTAAGCAAAGTCTTTGCCTAAGCACAACCGGGGACCGCCGTTAAACGCCGTGAACTTGTAGGCGGACTCGCTCATGTATCGGCCGTCTCGGCCCAGCCATCTCTCCGGCTTGTATTCACGGTAGTCCTTCCCCCATATGGCCTCCATTCTTCCCATGGCGTATATTGCGTATACCACTTTGGTACCCTTTTTCAATTCTGTTCCATCGGGGAACTTGTCATCTTCAACCACCTATAAAAACGTTACAAGTTTTAGACCACATGGACTAGAAACTCCCTTACATACATATAAAGTCCACATTTATTGTACATTGAAAAGCATAACAACAATAAAATATAATAAATCCATCACGTATAAATTTATGTGGTCTAGTTGCGTCTCATGGCTAGATTCCCACTTAACTGGAAAGAAAAAAACAGCCCATAATATCAAAGACTGAACAACACTTACTATTATTGAGCAAAAACGTGATTCGATAGTACTTTCAAATTGGAATTGCAAGTGATTAATTAAGAACTTGGGTGGTCGCTAAGTAACCACATTTGCCCACACTTACCATGTAAAAATAGGGGTATTTTCATAAAGTCAAATAGAGAAATTTTATTTATTTTCAAAAAAAAAAAAGTAGAGAGATTTTATTTATTTTCAAAATTTTGTTTCCTTTACCTCCTTGTGGTCCACCGGGACCGAAGGATACAACCTGAGAGCCTCCGAAATAGCAGCCTGAAGATAGTCCATCTTCTTAATCTCCTCTGGTCTAAAAACAAGCCCACTCTCACTTATTATCTCTCCCTTCTTCTCAACCTCTTCTCTTTCTCCCACTATTTTGCATATCTCTTTGAGAATTTTCTCCTCAACCTCCGGATTTTGATCAAGAAGCCAGAAAAACCAGCTCAAAGCCACTGAAGAAGTGTCTCTCCCAGCCAGTATAAAGTTCACACAAATATCTCTCAAAAACTTGTCCGAAAACGCTTCGCCTTCCTCATTTTTCAACCCCATGAACACAGTCAAGAGGTCCGACCTCGTCTTCTTCTCGTCGCAGCGCGAAGAGAGCTCCTTCTTCCTCGTCTGAATCACGTCCTCCGCGAACTCGTCCACTCCTCGTAGAGATTCCTTCAGCTTCTTCTCCATTCCCACGTTGAAATACCTCATGGCTTTCCACACGCACGTCGGCGTAACGAACCGGAACACGGTCGCTTCGGTGGCGTCCTCGAAGGCTTTGGCGAAGGGGATTTGGGGTAACCCCTTCTGCAAGCAACCGGGGTCGACCCCGAAAGCCATCATGCAAACGTTGTCGAATGTTAGTCTTAAGAGGACTTCTTGAAGATCAATTTCTGCCAACTGTTTGATGGAGTCCTCTAAGACCGGTAAGAGCCGATTGTGGACTAATTCTCGGAGTGACTCGGTTGTCAAGTTCCGGAACTTGGCCGAGTGAAACTCAATACTCGCTGTCTTTCTTTGTCGCTGCCAAGTTTCATCGTCGGCACTGAATATTCCGTCGCCGAGGAGATCGCGAACCGTGTCGTGGAAGTAAGGTCCTTTGGGGAAGTTAGGGAACTTGGTCTTGAGAAGATACTCCAAATTTCGAGGGTCCGCGGTGACTATGCAGTTGAGGCTGCTAAACCAAGGACCTTTGAACCTAAACGTACCGTTTCGGGATCTAAGAACGTCGGAGATCCACTCGTACATGTTGGTTTGGAGGGCAACCGCCAAGGAAGGCAACATTCCAAGGACTGGCCAAACAGGCAAGCCCTGCCTCCTCTTCTGCCGTAGGGAGTTTATGGCCATGAACACGAAAAGAGCGGCGAAAACCTCGAAAAATTGAACATGGCGGAAGAAAGCGAAGTTTCGAGTGGCGGTACCGGCAGTGTTGGCGGAGATGAAGGCGGTAAAATTATTGGTGTTGGTGGTGGTTGTTGTTGTGGGATTCATGATATTCATTGTGTTGGGATGAGAATTAGAACAGTTGAAATATTGCATGGGAAAAGAAATAGTCAGTTTGTGAAAATATTTGGGTGGGCATGAGTTTTATGGGGGGGCTGTACCAGTAGTACTAGTGTTAGTCTTGTGTTTTCTTGGCGTGCATGTTTTACCCCAAGCGGTTTTGATTTGGTGAGCTGAAAAAAAGTGTGTTTGTGTCTCTAAGTGTGGTCTAATATAAGAAGCTTATAAGAATGAATATAATGGGTGGCTTTTAATGTGAATGACCATAGGTAAATGGAGTTTTCTTGAAAGAAGGTTTTAGCTCTTTCGGGAAAATATTTGCTTGGACCAAAATGTGGGAATGGGAATTTTGTGTCTTGAGTGTCAAATCTGGAAGAGGAATAATAGGTTAGAACCTTGTGCAAGGACTCTTTCTCTAAACACAGTTGAGGTTGAGGACTAATATTAACATAGGAGGATGAGAGTGGGTGCGGCGGATTACCTAAGTTGCAACTATTTCTACAGGTTTGCTTTCCTAAGTTTCCTGGTGTCCCTTATTTATATTTCGATTAATTTTATTATGTATAATTTTTTTGGATAAACGACCTTGTAATTGGTTATTAGTATCAAGATTTTCATACTAATTAAGCACGTATGCACAATAGAAATTATGGTGACCAACATGTCATGCCACGTGGGTGCACCCTGACCAGTATTGCCGGCATAGGTAGGCGGTTTAACCCAATCCGTCCCGAATTCCATTTTTGCCTTTTTTATCCTTCAATTTCGATTTTAGTACTTATTATTTTGTTCCTTAACTACTTGGTACTCTAGTCGATTTTAGTTTCTCCATCCTTTTTGTACTAATCCAATTACTTAACTTCATATACGGATAGCTCATGTTTTGTATTAAATATTATATACATGTTTAAAGTTTAGTTAAAAATAAGTAAGAGAATAATTATTGACCTAGGAAGGCATAGGGAATAATTTATATTTTTCGAATCATGTTCATATCATGTTAAGGGTCACCCTTTACACATTTTTGGTTAACCGAACATAACTGATCACCTCTTTCGTGCCATAATATATTAATCCGAACATGACCATTTTAACTGTTTATGAAATGAGTCACGCGGTGTTTAGTCGACACAGCCCGTGTAGCCTGCGAACCCCAATTTAAATCCATTTGTGACCCAAATCTTATTTTCTCCTTTTAGGAGGAAAACAAAATAAAAAAAGAGTCACCACAAATTCAATCGACTATATATTATACATAACAAATCACCTACCATTCAAATACCAGTCAACTACAAACAAATCCAATATATTATTCCCATCAGCCATCACAAAGCTCATATCGAATTTGGCTTAAGGGCGCAATCAACTTAAAACAATATGTCAAATCATATAATTTCCTTTATATATATATATATATATGTATATACATTCATGTTGTTGCATTAGGGATGGGTTCGTTGGAAGTAGGCAGTTGAAATGATGAAGTGATGATAATTTAAATGCTTATCGATCGATCTTAGCAAACACGATATCTCAAGCTATATGATAATAAATGAGTCTAATTAGTGATCTCTCTTTTTTTTAAAATAAAATAAAATACTACCTTACTTCCACACATTCCGGCTTCGTTACCAAATTCTCCAATACTGCCAGCTTCAGGATTAATTTCTATATATGTGCGAAAAGTCTTTTACAATAACCTCACAAATTACGGAACACAAAAAAGTAAAGGAAATTGTAGTAAATACAAGAAAATGTCAACTACATGTCTCTGGTAGTTGCTTTTATTAAAGTCTAATTATAACAGTGCCTGATCGGTGATGAATGCAAGTATGCAACTACTAGAGATATTGTAACCATAACAGTCAGTATACATGATCTCTCAGTGGAAGAATGGTTTGGGAGATTCTTCTAGCAGGCTCTTCTCTTCTCTTTTTCCAATATTAATACTATAATTTATTAATATATATAACCCTAACACAACACAGATTCACCATGAATATATTTTAAACATACATGACCAAAAAGTGTTTCCATGATCTACATACAGCTAAAAACACTTCACTGTGAAAATGAATGTATTGTTATTCCTCATCTTAGTTTCTTTTCCTGATATCATCATCTTCTTCTTCTATTTGTTACTCCTATACCTCCTTTTATTTTCACCCCCATGCTAACGAGGGACATCCTCAGGTGTCTCGTAGTCTTTTCTCTTTGTTTTTATTTATTTATTTTTAATAATACTTCCATATATATGTTACGAAGGTAGATAGATGCACCATAGATCGAGGGTTTTCTCACACCTAAATCTTGATATATGAGTAGATGATTATTTGTTTTCATTGTTTTATGTGTTGTTAACACAACTAATTTTTTTTTCACACTATTAACTGTTTTTTTTTTCTTTTTTTTTTTTTTAAAGAGAACAGTTAACTATTTCTATCCAAAAAAAAATAAAAAAATCTTAATCTACTTAAAAGATTATGACATTATTATTGCATTTCCTTATCGTTCTTTTTTTTTTTTTAATACGTGATTTTTTTTTCTAGTTTATAATTTTAGTAGTTTTCCTTTACGTGATTTTTCTTTTTGACTTTACTTNTCGTTGGTATTTTTTTTTTAAGTGACTAACATGATTTTGAGGTTTCCCCTCTTAATGTTGGTAGGAAATATATTAAAAAAAAAACGGAAAACATCTTTGCTCTGTTTTCTTATTAAATCATTTGAAGTTAATCAAAATTTTTCTTTCAAAGTAGAAAGTGAATAATAGCCCTTTTTTTTTTTTTTGAAATGTTCATGTATTTACAAATTTTAACCTGTTATTAGTTTGGGTATCCTTTTTGACTTTACCTTTTTTTCCCCTAATCTCGTTTGCACTTTTTTTTTTTAATTTATTTAAGAGTGACTAACGTGATTTTCTTTAGTTTATAAGAATATTAAAATTTATTTTAGTAGGTTTCCTTTACGTGATTTTTTTTTTGGACTCTTATCTTTTTTTTTTTTCATTTATTTCCTTTAGAAAATAAAATTTATACTAAAATTATAAGGTCCTAAAATGAAAATCAGTAAGAAATAGATATATATTTTTTTTTTCCGTTAAAGCTCTTGGAATAAATTCTTAATTCTTGGATCGATCCAAGGGTTGTCTAAAAAAAAAAAAAATTGTCTTTAAGGTAGACTTAAGTGTATTAAGCTAGTAATTTGATTTCTGCCAAGAGAAGTTAAACATTGTTTAGCTGGAAAAAGGGGACATTATTCAATAAAGAATAGATAAACTATGGTCTTCTTTGTCGATTCGTTTATGCCATAGAATTGCAAGGTATTTTTTTTCTTTTCTTTTGCTCTTCTTAATTTGTATTGATATTGTTCATATATTAATACATACTTGAGCATGGACATGGTAATATAAAATAAACTAAAAAGAAAACAAAATATTTCAACAATCTAAATTTTTCAATCGTTTTAGATCCATATTAAGGGGCACAAACTTCAATTTTTGCACCCACACCAACATTTTATGAATATAATTCTATGTGTATATGTAAGAGTTCTATGTTACATAATGTAACTGGATTAAAATCACTTAAGTTAATAGATAAGTATTGTTCATTAATATAGGATCTTACAACTTACAAGCCAAAATGTAGCTTATTTACCCATACGATCATATATTTAGTAAATGCTTTTATTGACTAATTTATAATTTAAATGATCAATTTTATTATTTTAGTTTACTTTTTTGCTATTCTTTATGACTGATTAAAGTTGATGTCACAATTTTTTTATTTTTATTTTTAATATATGTCCTTTTGTAGCTAGCCCTGGAAAATCCCAGAAATCATAAGAGCAAAAAGGTCATTTGCCAATTTATGGAATTAAATAAGAGAGAGACTTATTTGCAAAAAGTTTACAAAATGAAGACTGAAATACAAATATTCGGAGGACTAAATTGAAAGAATTTGGAAAAACAGGGGACCATTGTACAATTTTCAAAAAAATTGCACAGTCTCATACAAAGGTTCACGTGACCCTCTCTTTTTCTTTCTCCTTTCTCTCTCTTCCTCCCTCGTTCTTTCTCGGTTCTCTCTCCTCCCTCACTCGATGGAAGCCGCAAAGCAGCTCACCCCTGCTCGCCGACCTATAGCCATTGTCTGGCTGCGCTAACTGCCGGTGCTGCACCACCAAGTTGCCTGAGCTTGCCGCTGAAATGCTGAAGTCGCTGGAGGCACGTGTCGTTGACAGATAGGATAAATAGCGGCGAGGAGTTTTGATTTTTTGGCAGTGATTTTGGCTGTTTCAGATTGCATTCTTGGGCTAGTTGGACTCGTCTCGTATGAGGAATCTCTAAGAATTCAGTGGTGAGGTCTGTTTCGTGAATTGAAGCTCTGTTCAGAAGTCGGTTTTTCCAAAGAGAGCGATCGAGGGCTTGGTTTTGAATTCCGGCCCTCTGGATGATAGTTCAACGATACGACAAGTTTCTAATAGCAGGATATTGCTGCTCTAGTGAGGTAAGGGATTCAATTACCTAATTTCAATAACCTTTTTATAAAAACTCAATTATGTGGCATATTGTAAAAAATGCATTTATTATGGTTTTTGGTGAATATATAAATTTCTTGGTAGAATTGAGATGATTGTCGAATGTACTGTGTGATTTGTAAATACTTTTCATACAGGTTTAAATTTTGGGATTGTTCAAATTACAGTTGTTATGCGGCCAAATTTTTGGCAACAAAAATGGGTTTTTTTTTGAGGATTTAGACCATATTTTAGGTTTTGATCTAGTATGGTTACACCGTTTGAGTGGATTTTTGTGAAGAGTAATTCACGGTATCAAGCTTGAGGTATTCAGGCATTACGAGATACTTAGTTGGTGGTGGGGCCCCATTGTTAGTTCAGAATCCATAGATCTATATGGGACTATTTAGTTGGTAGGGTGTGCACCCTAGGCCGTCAGTGCAAAGTCCATAGACCCGCGTAGAGATCTAGAGTACATGGTCATGTATAGGTTTAAACTTGGGATTTGAGTTTAGGATATTGGTCCCCACAGTGTGGGTCATTCTTGGGTAAAACAGGGTGAGGTGGGTTCAGGGTGTCTGAATCGATATTGGTTATCTGTATGTTCTCTTGATTGTTATTACCTTATCTTTACATATGCTTTGATGTTTACTCTTAATATAACTAACCATGCAGGCTTTTCATGAATACATTGGTTTTCGAAAAGGTAATTGAGTTTCCTATTAAGCTTTGTATGCTCATTCCGTACTTTCTCCCCCTCATTTGGTGTTCAGAGCGATCTTGGTGACCAGAAGGATTAGAGGCTATCTTTTGAGAGTAGTTTGTTGACTTAGTAATGCTGGAACTTTGGATCCAAGCTTGGTGGTTTTGTGGTTATTCTGGATTAAGTAGACTGAATAGCATGAACCAAGAATACTACTTTGAATTTTGTCTGTAAACTCTATATGCCAGAATAATACTTGATACTTATGGTGGATGATGATGATGCATAGATATCTATTTAAATTTGGTTTTCTAAATATTTTTTCAGCTTATGTTTAATAGTGATTATGATCTGTGGGATGGGTTCACTTGGTGGAATTCTAAATAAATTTATAAAAAGGTCTGTTTTCTAAACTCTAAACTTATAAGACTATTTTCAAATAAATCAAAGAATTTTCAATCTTAGTAAAATTCTCCTTCTACCACTGGCTCCTGAATTGGCACCTCTCCCCTCCTTTATATGTGACGTTCAGTACTGCTAAAACATTAGCTTGGCAGTTGCTCTAGAAAGCTGAGAGAAAAGTGAGAGAAATTCTAGGAGCTATTATTAGAGGCTATTAGAGTTCTTGAATTCTTACTTTGGAGTTGATCAAGATCGAGGTGCCCATACACCTTTGTAGTTATAAGCTTAGTGCATAGGAAGGAAGATACATTGGTTGAGGTACCTATTCTATTGTATGTATTCAGACCATAATAAAGATCCTAAAATATTTATATGAAAAACTGTAATCCAGAAAAATTTTTGTTTTCAATACTTCTGCTCAACTTTGATTTTGTTATGTTTTTCATAAATTATAACCAACATATTCTTTGAAAAAAAAAATAAAGAATGGAACAGTTATACCTATTAGTAGTGATATTTTTTATATCTATCAGTAATGATTTTATAAAATCACTATTTGAGTCTCACCTATATATATATATATATATATATACATATATATGAGAAGACTAAGTGATGAACCAGTGTCTAGGGCACCAATCTAGTAGGTATTTTATTTTATTTTGTTTTATTTTTTCCAATTTAACTTATCCAAGGCTCCAATCCAGCAGGATTTTTTTTTACCTATGTTTTACACATGTATATATATATATATATTTGTATTATATTGTTATTAAATTGAATGAAATTACTGCTATTAAATGGATTTCCAGTTTTTTAATTAAGAAAATGTCTATTTTTGCAAATGAGTTATAATTTGTCCATACTTTATCACAATGGTCAAAATTATAATGTCCCTAAAACTTTTTAAAAAATTAACAGTTTTAACCCAAAATTAATTTTGATTAAACTTTTATATTGAATAAAGCTTAATTAAAAAAAAATGAAAAAGGCAGATTAAACATATTTTACCGATAATACTGTTCAACAATTGAAAAAAAAAAGTCAATTAAAGCTAGCTCAATTAATTTAGGACTTATGGTGTGTGAGTGTGCAGAGCATGTGTTTTTGCTTTTGTAGAGTCATAAAAACTTGTTCTGATTCTTAATAAAAAGAAGGACGTGATATTTCAAAAAAAAAAAAAAAAAGAAACTGCTCAACGACTTTTTTTTTTTTTGATTGGATTTAAAATTTCTATCACGTAATGGCGGATGAGTCTCACATTAATTTTTATGTGACAAATTTCGATTAAACTAAAAATTAGTTTTTATTGGTAATTGATAAACGCAAAAATTAATACACTACTATGCAATTGATGCCCACGTTATAATTATTATTATTATTTTCCATTTTTGAAATAATCTGTTAGGTCCATGATTTGCCTACATATTTTAATCTATATCCAGCATATTATCATAAGCTTTTAATTATTTGAGTTTGATTATACGCTTTTGGTTGCCGAAAATATGGGTGAACAACATCGGTCCACCGCTCATATTCATGAATATTTCGTACCTTAAAATATTTGACTATTTATGTGGAATGGGTCATATTCATTAATATTTTGGATATCATACATCACACACAATATTCTACCCCACTTTTTTACAGCCAAAAATTGGTCTGTCAATTTTCTACACAACACGATGATACGGCTCGAAAATGACACTGAAATAAACAGGTTTGGGTGACCTATTTAATTTTTGTGTCAATTTTAGATTAGCACATATAACACGTATAGTAAATAGGTGAGTTTCGGGTTAACCCGTTCAATTAGCCCGAAAATGACCATTCTGTCGTATCAATATGACACTAACACGACGCATTTTTTGATATTTTAATGTTTTAAATATGATTTTGATTAATTCTAAATATATTTACATATATAAAATTGAATTAATTAGTACACAATCTTATTAAATTAGAGTAATCATGTCAATTTAGAATAATCATGTCAAGCATATCATAATATGATACACATTATATTTATTAAACGGGTTATACGTATTGTATCGTGTTACATGTATATTAATCATGTCGTATTTGGGTTTAAATTTTTGACATATTTATTAATCATGTCATGTTCGGGTTGGGGTATTATCGTGTCGTATCATAATTGTATCGACCCGAGCACGACATGATAATACGAATTACCAACCCTAAACAAAAGCATATAATGAAACTTATAAGCATTCTATTAGCCAATATATAAATACAAATAATACATTACTTCTTTCATCTTTTCTTCTAAAGGCCAATTGGGCATGGTGGAACAATATAAAAATTCCTTTAAAGCTGATATATTATATATATATATATATATATATGATGAGTTTTCAATGAAGATTTTTAATTTTACTCTATGGATAAGTATTTTTTTTCATACCTACTATAGCAAGTCACTCTCAAATATTCTTATCTCTTTTAAATTTTTAGGGAACCCCACCTACTATTATTGTTATGGAATCCCATGTATTGTTATGGAATGATTTTTTGCTCTGTAAATAGGTATAATTTTTAGAATATTTTCTTTAAAAGGAAACAAACAAAGGTAATTCACTTGGAATGTGTTTCTTATTTTGTTTTAAAAGAGAAAAATAAATAAAATTTTGATTTTTAAAATTTATAGAATTGTTTAAAAACGTTAACAGTGGTACAATGTTAGATGTACATAATAGATTATTAAATCAAATATAATCCCAGAATCTATTATGCCAAATTGTCAGGAAAAGATTTATTGAGAGAAAACCGTGACTAACCTGAATCCATTGAGTTTGACAGCAAAGGATGTGATCACGTAAGCGGAACCGATTAACTGATTAGAGTCTGAGGGTAAAAGGTCTTCCACAGCCAGAATACTCTATGTATACTCAATGGGAACTCTCTCTATTGATGGAGGTAGAGGAGAAGAGCACACATTTTATTTGGCTTAGGGACCAAAACCCTATAGTTATGTCTTTATATACTAGTCACCAATATAGACTCGATCAATCCTTATTGGACTAGGATTAGGTAACTACACGTTACAGAGTCCACACTAAATAGGTAACTTTCTGAGCCTTTAATTAAATCACTTAATTAGCCCCACTTAATTAGACAGCCCTTTATAACTATGGCCCACCAATTGGTTTACACGAGTAAACCCAACAATCTCCCACTTGGGCTACATAGGTTTTTCCTGAGACAATTATATAATGAAAACTTGAGTGCCCACTTTATTGCTGTCAGTTGAGAAATTACCCCTTAAGACAATCTGAACCATCTTCTATATCATTATAAAACCAAAGCGGCCTTCATTGCACTTAGGTAGGCAACTAAACCCATCAATGATTACCAAATCAATACACGCAATGACACAGATCAAGAATGGATGTGTGGCATGGAAATTACACGAAAAGTGATCTTACATGTCTATTTCCAATTAGTCCTACTTTATGATTCCAACGAATCAACCTTAGTCTTTCTCTTTATGCAATACCGCAACTTTATGCAAAACAGCAGATAGAAAGAAAACAAAATATAAATTCAGAGTATAAAGAAAACTATCACTTTATTGATATCAAATAACAAATGTGTCTATCACAAGAGAACTTATAAAATATAACTCCCACTGATCCTGAACATCTTTAAATGGTATAACACCCATATGAGCAGTATGCTCATGAAACACCTTAGGTGTTAGACCTTTGGTGAGCGGATCCGCCAATATAGAGTTAGTTCCGATATGTTCTATAGATATTAGGTGACTCTGAACTCTTTCTTTAACAACTAGAAATTTAATGTCTATGTGTTTAGACTTTGACGAGCTTCTGTTGTTATTGGAATATAGAACAGCGGCTCTATTATCACAATAAATCTTTAATTGCTTTTCAATGCCATCGATAATTCGCAGCCTGGTGATAAAATTCCGCGGCCATATCCCTTGATTCGATGTCTCATGACAAGCTATAAACTCTGCCTCCATGGTGGATGAAGCTGTGAGCGTCTACTTAACACTTTTCCATGATACAGCTCCTCCGGCAAGTAGGTAAATATAGCCTGAAGTGGATCTCTTACTATCTACGCATCCAGCATAATCGGAGTCAAAATATCCCACGATCTCCAAACGTTCAGATCTCCGATAAGTGAGCATGTAATCTTTTGTTCTTTGTAAATAACGTAAAACCCTCTTTGCTGCTTTCCAGTGATCCATACCAGGGTTGCTTAAATATTTGCTTAACACTTCAACTATATACGTTATATCTGGACGCGTACACACCTGAGCATACATCAGATTTCCTACTGCAGATGCATAAGGGATCTTCTGCATTTCTTTAGCTTCAAACTCATTCTTGGAGCATTGAATGAGATTGAATTTATCACCCTTAGCAATGGGTGTATCTCCTGGGGCACATTTGCTCATGCCAAATCTATCAAGCACCTTTTCGATATAGCTCTTTTGTGATAATCCAAGAATGCCTTGAGAGCGATCTCGGTGTATTTTAATCCTTAATACAAAAGAGGCGTCCCTAAGGTCTTTCATCTCAATTTTGTTTGATAGAAACCTCTTGGTTTCGTGCAGTAAGCCTATATCATTACTTGCCAAAAGTATATCATCGACATACAAGACCAAGAAGATATATTTGCTTTCACTGAATTTATGATAAATGCATCCATCTACTGAATTTTCCTCAAAATCGAATGAGGAAATAACTTGATGGAACTTATGATACCATTGATGGGATGCTTGTTTGAGACCATGGATGGATTTCTTTAGTTTACAGACCATAGATTTTGGATCTCCGGTTACAAAGTTTTCTAGCTATATCATATAAATTGTTTCCTCAATATTACTATTGAGAAACGCAGTCTTTACATCCATCTGATATAGCTCCAGATCAAAATGAGCCACTAGTGTCATAATTATTCTGAAAGAGTCTTTCGAAGAAACTGGAGAGAAAGTCTCTTTATAATCAATGTCTTATTTTTGAGTGAAACCCTTGGCAACTAAACGAGCTTTATATCTCTTGATATTACCTTTAGAATCCTTTTTGGTTTTAAAAATCCATTTACAACTAATAGGTTTCTTTCCTGCTGGCAATTCAACGAGTTCCTAAACGTCATTGTCTTTCATGGATTTCATCTCATCTTCCATGGCAGCGATCCATTGTTAGGATTTTGAACTTTGTTTGGCTTGAGTGAAATTGATTGGATCATTTTCCACTCCTATATCAAACTCATGTTCTAAGAGATAGACGACATAAGCATCCGGAATCGCACTTCTCCTTTCCCTAGTAGATCTCCTTACTGGAACTTCCTCTTGATGTTGTTGAGGATGCTCTTCAGGAGCAACTTCCTTATGTGGGACAGAGAGTTACGGAATATTATCTTAAATTTCCGGATTTGCTTCTTGAATAATGTTAGGCAAAGGAGCCTGATCACCTCCAATAGCAATTGTAGGAAGAGAAACAAATTCTTCTTCAAAGACAATATCCCTTACTTTATCTTCCCCCCTAACATCAACATTCTCAAGGAATCTCGCATTACCCGTCGCGAAAAAGGACCTATTAGAGGGATCGTAGAATTTGAAACCTCTAGATCTTTCAGTGTAGCCAACAAAATAGCAGCTTATTGTTCTTGAGTCCAGTTTCTTCTCATGTAGCCTGTATGGCCTTGCCTCAGCTGGATAACCCCAAATATGTAAGTGCTTAATACTAGGCTTCTTGCATGTCCATAGTTCATATAGGGTTTTAGCTACTGATTTGCTGGATGCTCTGTTGAGTATATAAACTGCAGTCTTAAGTGCTTCTCCCCAGAGTGATTCAAGTAAGGAGGAATGACTAATCATACTCCTCACCATGTCCTTAAGTGTTCGATTTCGTCTCTCAGCAACACCATTCATGCTACATTTTCCCGGCATTGTGTATTATGGGACGATTTTACATTCCTCTAGGTACTGGGCAAAGGGTCCTAGATATTGTTCACTGGATCCATCATACCTACCGTAGTATTCACCACCACGATCGGATTTGACGGCTTTAATTTTCTTGTCGAGTTAATTTTTAACTTCGGCTTTGAAAGCTTTAAATACATTCAGGGATTGTGACTTCTTATGAATTAAATATAGGTACCCATAGCGAGAGTAATCGTCTATGAACGTGATAAAATACTATTGGCCATTTCGTAAAGCCATAGGGAATGGTCCACAAATATCAGTATGTATCAGTTCTAAGACACCGGAACTCCTATTAGCACATAATTTACGCATATTTATCTATTTGCCTTTAATGCACTCAACACAAACTGTGAAGTCTGTGAGGTCAAGTGGGTCAAGAATTTCATCTGACGTAAGACGCTGTATTCTCTGTTTAGAGATGTGACCTAATCGTTTGTGCCATAATATAGAGGAATTCTCAGTGGTTTTGCATTTTATACCACGTTTCTCAACATGCAAAGTTTTATTAATTGAGGTAACAGTGTCGACATTATATAGGTTATCAATCAAAATACCAGTTGCAAGTATATTGGAATTCTGAAAAAGACTAAATTTATTATTTCCAAATGAACAAGAGTAACCTGATTTGTCCAAAACTGAAATGGAAATTAAATTCCGTATAAATGATAGTACAACGAATGTCTCATTCAAATCCAAAAATAAACCGGAACCTAATTGCAACCTAAATAGACCTATTGCCTCTACTGTAGCTATGTCGCCATTGCCCACATAGATGTATCTTTCAGCATCACTTGGCAGACAGCTCCTCAGACAACCCTGTATAGACATACTTATGTGAGTAGTGGCACCGGTATCCACCCACCAAGTATGATTGGGTACAGAAGCAAAATTAACCTCAGAACAGACAAAATTGAGAAGTTTACCCTTCTTGACATGCCAGGCGGTGTACTTAGGACATTCCTTCTTCACATGTCCTACCTTCTTGCAGAAGAAACAAGATGAATCCTCATCTTGTTTCTTTTGCACTTTATTATGTGAAGTCTCAGACGCAGCTCCCTTATCTTTAGTCCTTTTTCTTTTCCTATCTTGAGAGGTTGTTGCTAAGTGAGCACTCTCTGTTTTATCTCGCTTCAATCTATCCTCTTCTTGCACGCACTGAGATATGAGCTTATTAAGAGTCTATTTTTCTTTCTGGGTGTTGTAGCTTACTTTAAATTGACTGAATTACGATGGAAGAGATAATAGTACTAATTGCACGAGCAAGTCATTCGACAACTCTGACTTAAGTGCCTTTAGTTTTGAAGCCAGATTGGACATCTCTATGATGTACTCCCTGATGTTCCCTTTACCTTTATAATGCATAGCAAGTAAATTGCTCAGCATAGTACTTGTTTCCACTTTTTCATTCTTTTGGAAATTTTTCACAATTGCGTCAAGGAACGCCTTAGCATTATCAACCTTTGGCACAGTGCCCCTAATGGTCTCAGGTATGGAATGTTTCATGATCATAAGACTCATGCGATTAGAATGTTCCCACTGCTCAAAGTTCTTAACATCCATATCAGAACTTTCGTCCGTAATAGTTGCACGTTGTTCTTTCCTGAGTGCAAGGTCTAGATCCATACAACCGAGCACAATCATAATGTGCTCTTTTCACTTCTTGAAGTTTGTGCTGTTAAGCACAGAAATTGAATTTAAATTAGCAGATATGCTTGAAGCAGAAACAGAACAGAGAACAAAAGCAAAAATAACAACTCACATTAATGATATGAAATAAATTAAGCATACAATAATAAGATATACTACCATGATATTAAACATATAAGGTGGACTTCCATCACAAGATA
Source organism: Trema orientale (assembly GCA_002914845.1). Taxonomy (NCBI): domain Eukaryota; kingdom Viridiplantae; phylum Streptophyta; class Magnoliopsida; order Rosales; family Cannabaceae; genus Trema; species Trema orientale. The sequence continues at coordinate 1,151,124 of JXTC01000006.1, forward strand.
CCTAGAACAACATTAATAAGCCTTCCTTTGGGCCGACTTATTAACTTGTAAGTAGTACTCTTCAGTGCAATAATCAAATATTGACAGTAAATCCTGTAAGACAGCAAATCTTTCTTTGAGCCGATTTACTGTCCACATGAAAACTTAATAACCATCACATATCTATTATCATAGGTGTATTCATTATTCCGCCAAATAATCACCTTCCTTTGGGCCGGTAATTATTCGCATGAATAATAAACACACAATCATTCAAATATTTCAAAATAAATAAATCTACACAATAGAGGTTACTTTGGCAACATGTTATTTCAACTCATCTATTTCAAAATATTTAAACAAATAGTGCATAGAAAATATTAACCAAAGTACCTAGAATATTCAACTGAAAATTTCAATGCACAAAACTTTATGGATGATCGACTGAGTTTTAAGTACTTTTATCAACTCTTAAATCCAAATAGAGTTTTTAACGGATAAAGTGTGGGTCGTACTGAAATTGGGTTGAGAAAACAAAACTGATTGGTTAAGTTTTAGGTTAGAACTCAATGAATTGAGTCAAAAACGACTCAATTCTACCCAAAACCGAGACCGTGTACCTCAATTAAGTCGAAAAACGACCTAAAAAAATTTTTTTTTTTTTGAACCCCGGTAGTGGTGCTGCGACGCCAGTATGTGGCGCTACGGCACCATTGTGATGTATAGTGGCGCTGCAGCACCACTCGTGTGGCGTCGCGGTGCCACCGAGGCTTGAGTATGGCGCTGCAGCGCCATTGATTGGTGCCACAGTGCCAAGTTGCGGCCTTAGTGTAAATTACTCGATTTTAAAATTGGGTAACTCAAAGCTGATACAATTTTTCGCCCTAATCTATAAACTTTATGACCCAAAACTCAGAATTCAACCCTCAAACACTCAATGTCTCAACAAAATCATGAAAAATTCATCAATCATACATGTTATATCTAAACCCTAGAATGCCCAATAGGTAAAGATATCACAAAATAGAGACATGCATGATTATCCTAAGTAATTTAACATGGTTTCCGGCTCTTGATACCACTTGTTAGATGTACATAATAGATTATTAAATTAAATATGATCCCAGAATCTATTATGCCAACTTGTCAGGAAAAGATTTATTGAGAGAAAACCATGACTAACCTGAATCCATTGAGTTTGATAGCAAAGGATGTGATCACGTAAGCGGAAGCGATTAATTGATTAGAGCCTGAGGGTAGAAGGTCTTCCACGGCCAGAATACTATATGTATGCTCAATGGGAATTCTCTCTGTTGATGGAGATAGAGGAGAAGAGCAAACGTTCTATTTGGATTGGGGACCAAAACTCTATAGTTATGTCTTTATATACTAGTCACCAATAGAGACCCCATCAATCCTTATTGGACTAGGATTAGGCAACCACACATTACAGAGTCCACACTAAATAGGTAACTTCCTGAGCCCTCAATTAGATCACTTAATTGGCCCCACTTAATTAGACAGCCCTTTATTTATATAATTATTATAAAAATTATGGCCCACCAATTAGTTTACACGAGTAAATCCAACAACAAAATCTAATATAATGTAGTAAGCTATTATCAAAATGAAACATAAAATCATAAACAATATGTTAGATTCTTTTTTTTTTTTATAAGCAAAAAAAGATATGCGAGTTTTATGACAAACATGATTTGGGGACAGATAAGTTGTTTTGTTTTTTTATTTTTATTTTTATTTATCATTTATTATGTTTCTTTTTTTAAGATATCTATGACAATATCGGTCTATATTTCAGGAATATTAATCTACATTATTTTTTATTTTCTTTTTAAATTTTTTCTGTTGCAAAGAAAAAAAACATTACAGAGTAATTAATTCCACTAAAAAATAAATAAAAAATTCTAAAATCAAATATATGACATTCATCTGAGAGATAGTTTAGGTTCCAAGTCTTTGGATATTTGGTTCGATTGATTGCGAGTCCAGAAGGAAGACAAAAAAAAAAAAAAAGTAAAAAAGAAGTCATATATATACACCTTTACTAGAAATGTCAAATATGCTTTCTTTCCTAGTCTTTTAGTTTCATTGATTGATAATTACATTTTATTATCCAGTTTTATATTTTTGTAATACAAATCATATTAAAAAGAGTGCAAAGAGATTATATTTAGCGATATCCATATAACCCTAGATACATGTATAATAATAATAATAATAATAATAATAATAATAATAATAATAATAATAATAATAATAATAATAAGATCATTAGCCATTTCGCGTGAAAAAAGAAGTCCGAATTTGTTGAAGAAAAATGTTTATATCTTTTGAAATCATATAACATAAGTATGATTTTGCGGGTATGTGTGTGTGTTTGAATGTTATAATAGTTAGATTTCCGACAATGTTAAAGACTATTCATTGGAATAGTGGTTTTCTTTCTGTTAATTTTATGGATATCAATCAATAATTTTAAAGAGTAAAGATATTTTTTCAACGATTATAAAGTAGTCCAATTTTGACCATATATGTGAATTCGGTGATATTTGATAAAAAATATAAATTAAAGGTTCTATTTGATATTAATAAAAAAAGTGTGGATTTTTCTTGCAAAAAGGCTAAATATCATGAGTTTTATTTGATATTATCCCAATATTAATATATATATATATATATACACACACACAAATTACTAAAACCTCGCTCCCTTTTTTGAAAAAAATATTCATCTTCTTCCTTTTAACAATCTTTCACATTTGTGAAGCTCTTTGATTGTATAGGTTTATTTTCATGAGGGTTTTATCCTACATGAATCTAGGTCTATGTAGATTTAGTTCATTTTTGTGTTTTCTTTTGTTCTTCGCAGAATTCTTCAAAATTTTAATTTTCTAAAATCTAGATCTTTCAAAATTTTGACATAGTTAATATATTATTCTTAGAGATGGGATTTATTAGAGTTGGTGTTACACTTTAGGATGATGAGAGTAAAACTCTTACTTCTTTTTCAAAAGAAATTTTCGTCTCATTGATCCTTTGATATCATATTTAATGCTCTTAATTTATAAATCTCCAGATCTTGTGGTGTCTTTGGGGCACATCGTACATTTGGTAGAAACTAATTGTAAAAAGATGATACTAGGTATCCCAAAATTTATACCAAATTTTTAATAAATTAATCACATTTATCAACTAAATGGTGCCAATTCACATGCTACATGTGTTGGTATTAAAAATAACTAGCATTATCCAATTGTAAGATTGTTGTGGGTACTATAAACTTTGTAGTGATATGCCTGGAATAATCTTATTGATAGCGATACAAACTATCTCAGTTGAGAGATAATAGTAGATGTGCATTTTATTCATTATTTCGTGAATGGAGCGATCCATACACGTACTAAGCATACTCTTTATACATTATTCTATAATAGAGAAATTTGTGTTTTTTTTTAAGGAAGGGAGAAATTTGTAATTATATTGCTTGTATTGTAACAAATGATTTATTATAATAAAAAATTTCATATATATATATATATATGGTATTGCACAACTATTATTATTATTTTGATTAAATGGTGATCCTAGGCGAAGCTTTAATTTTTGTTTTGCTAATAAACAAGATTAATGGCACCATTGGTCCCCAACCTATTACTACTTTGGTATATTGGTCCTCAACCTTTTTTTTGTGACATTTAAATACTAAACATTTCTCTTTTTGGTACATTGATCCTTTTGGCATATTCCATTCAAGATTCTGTTAAAATTTATTTGAATGAGAGAATTTTGCACCATTGATCTCGATTTTTCAATTGTTTAACAATCTAGTCCCTAATTTTTTTTTTGTATTCATATTTCTAATTAATAATATTGCATCTACCACTCTTTCAAAAAATTAAAATTCAAAGACGGACATAAAACAAATAGTTCATTTAAAAACTAAATTCAAAAAAGAAAAAAATTATACTAATAAACCTTAGTTTATGTCAAACTATAGTAACTTTATGAACAAAATCAAACTATAGTAACTTTATAAATAAAAAATAATTATCTTACCATTTTTAAAACTAAAGAAATTTCACATACACGCTTTTATACTAGTCAAATATAACTTAAAATTTAGTCCAATTTAATTGAAAATTTACTATATCTATTAAATGTTCATGTAATTATAAATGGTTATTCTAAAAAATTAATTAACTATTTGCAGCAAATAAGCTTGAAAAGTTTTATAGTTTTCCATTAAATGTTCATTTCTTTATGTTATTTTATCTGTCAATCTTTCAGAAAATTAATTTTTCAAAAGATTGACAGATGCAATATTGTTAATTGGAAATATAAATACAAAAAAAAATAGGGACCAAATTATTAAACAATTGAAAAATCGAGATTAATAGTACAAAATTTATCTCATTCAAATGAATTTTAACAGAATTTTGGATGGAATATGCCAAAATGACCAATGGTGCTAAAAAGAGAAACGTTTAGTGCTTAAATGCTACAAAAAAAAAAAGTTGAGAATCAATATACCAAAATGGTAATAGGTTAGGGATCAATAGAACCATTAAATCTAGAAAGAATTAAATCTACTACTCAAAGTACGGATGGGATCCGTACTATTAAAATTGAAGCATGTTACTGATAATTAATATTTCCATAGACTTTGTGATTAGCATTTAATACTGAAAGAGTATGTTACAATCATTTGGTGCGTTATCATATTCTCTGGATTGCAAAAGTCTAAATTTTTGTGATTACATTAATAAATTGTGCTCAAGGAACTAGAGTTGAGCTCAAATATATTCAACTGAAATTTATTACACTTCATTAATTACACTAGTAGGTACGTAATTTAAAAAGGCTCATAAATACAAAAACCATCAGAAATAACTGGAGATCACGAATTAATGAGATCCAAAAGAAAGACGAAAACAGTCAATTATGGAGTTCAATTATTTTGTAAGGTATGTGTATTCATTGATAGGTAGTTAAACTGAGATCCTATCGTGATCAAATCCTTGTTGAATCACTTCAATAAACTGCCAAACTCTCATATAGTATATGGCACGGGTACAGCATGTGTACAGCGATGAAATTTTTTTAGCTAAATTTGATTTTTCTTTTTTCTCATTTTTGCTCTTTATAATTTTTTTTCTTCTCTTACTTTAGATTGACTTGTAATAATTTAGTAAGATTATTCAAGAAGAATCAAAAAGTAGTAATTTTAAAGTACTAGTCAATATGGACCAACATAATACTAAAAAGAGTAAAATGAATTTAAAGAAAAATTATCCATAAAATATGAAGAAAAAAATTTAGAATTTCAAGATAATATAAGTAAAATTTAAATATAAAAAAATTCAGCGGGGTCATATGAGGTGGGTCACAGAATTTTTTTAAATAAAGTGTGCTAAAATATTGTAATCACAAAAATGTAAGGAGGCAAATGACTGATTAAACTAAAGTTTTCAAACAAAGTTAGGGTAAAAAGTACAATTCTTGAAAAATAATAGGGCCCATGCCCCCATGCCTACACTAGCTCCATCTATGTGTATATGCACCTACTTTAATTCGGATTATGAGCTATTCTACCAACAGTCGCGTCTGACACGATGGTTAGATTTCAGACACCCATTATTATGGGGTACGTGTGAGTCTTACTGTGGGTCGCTAATACTTTTCTTCTTATTATATATGAATGTCTATTTTGTTTTCCTAAACTTTCTCCTATTTAGTAATGTATACGATTTTTTTTTTTCAGTGCTACAAAATTTAGATTAACAATTAATATAATGATTTTTTCTAAAAGTATATTTTTTGAATACAATCTAAAAAAGGCCGAACTAGCAACTCCTTAACAATCGACAAATCTACATATTCTCAGATTTGCTAAGCCCTGTTCAAAACTTGGATTCTTAGAGGGAAAGATAAAAAATTCAAAGAATTTCATTTTCTCACATTTGGATTAAGAAAAACATAATAGAAATTTTTAGTTAGATTTGATGTAATTTTAGTAGATAAAATTTTGACAAATTAATTACTAAAGCCAATAGATTCAAAATAAAACTCTATAAAATTTTAGGAAATATTTTGCTCATTTTTTTCCCTTGACTTTTTTCTCACAATTTTTTACCCTCCAAAAATCTAGATTCCAAAGAGAGCCTACAGTTCGGTTTATAGTACTTTAATATTTCAAGCTGAATAACCGTATCTTATCGAGCAATAATACTAAAATCTATATACATAATTGATAATGTATGCTATCTTTTTTAACTTTAGTGCTTTTAGTATTTTGGTGGTTCTTAATAATTTGGAATAGAGCATTATTGGGAAAATTTGATCTTATACGGTAAAATTTTAAAAAAATTGAAAAATCCTAGATTTTAGTTTTAAAATTTTTTTTTTGAAAAATTTTAGATTTATTTAGAAAAACACCACTTTTAAAAATACTTTAAAAAATATCATTTTTTATAAATTGATAAGGAACTTGAAGTTATCCGGTTATCTTAAGTAACTTGATTGGTTACCAAAAGTAACCTAATTGGTTACCTTGAGTATTTATGAAAAGTACCAATTTTGAAGAAAAAGTTGCCTTTTTCAAACTATTTTTGAAAAGTGCTATTTTTTTGAAAATTTTTTTGAAAATAATATATTTCTAAATAAATCGAGGACTTTTCAAAAAGTTCAGCCCATCCAGAATTTTTCTATTTTTCTGACCTTGGGCCTGGTTGATTTTTTTTTTTTTCCTTTCTGT